>VWYI01005074.1:678187-736826 GCA_013399455.1 Anthoscopus minutus
GCCGGTTCCATCCCGTGCCGGCCCCATCCGTGCGCTGCCCGCAGCGCCAGGTGCAGCCATTGTTCCTCCGCTCCCCATTCAGCCGCCCGCGGCTGCCGCTCCGCGCCCGCATTGTTCCTCCAGGAAATTAGCATTAAAAACCCATCCCAAACCCCCACGTCCCTCAACTGCAGGTGACTGTTATTGGCCCCAGCTGCCACCCTTGTGCTTGATTACTTCCATATGGGACTGTGGCAAGATGTAGGAGCCACTTATTGATTTTTTTTTTTTTAATATTTTTTTTCCCCTTTTTTTTATTTCCACCCCACACCCCGCACAGACCTTTCAGCTTCAACAAAACCTTGAAATCTGTTAAGCTCCTGATAGGCTTTGGGTGCTGTTACAACTGGGATGAACATTTTACAAGCAAAGCTAATTACACCCTCTCTGCTTTCTTCCTTGCTTCAGCCCCCACCCCATAAATGTAAAATAACCAGAGGGCAATTGGTAGTAAATTAAATCTTTGCAGTGTCCCGAGAAGAGGTTTCCTTGCTAGCAGGAAGAAGTCTGCTGAGCTTTAGATGTTTTGTTATTTGGGTTTGGGCTTGTTTTTTGGCTTTTTTTTTTTTTTTTTTTNNNTTTACTAGAAAATGGGAAACTGGCATACTGCTGTGACACACCTATTAAAGGGACACACAGATCCCAGCCTGGGTCTGGATAGAAAAGGAAAGCATAATTAAGCAAGTGGGATGTTAATCTGTGAGTGTAGTCAGCTGTTGATAGGAGCCAAGGAGAAATTCCATGCCAACTAGGGTTACAATTTTCTAGGAACAATGTGATTTCCTCCAGGTACAATTTATCCATGGGGCAACAGGTTCCATGAAATTCCAAGCCTCCCAAAATATCCCCTGGGGTTAGTGCTGGCATGGAGCATCCTGGGGTTTTCCTCAAGCCAAGATGGGCTGCAGTCAGTAAGAAGAGAGAGGAGGGAGGGAGCATCCCTTGCTGCCCTACCTGGGCCTGGGAAATCACCTGCTCTTCAGAACAAGGAGCATCTCTGGTGGGGAGCACAGCTGGGTCACGTCCTGTGACGTGGGATAGGCCCACGCAGCCCTGACCTACTTTGTGCCAGGCAGGAATAGAGGAGCCTGGCAGCTTGTGCCCATGCTGGAGGCATCAGGCAGAGCTTCCCTCTGTGCCCCTGCCCAGACAGCCTGGGTGCCAAAGCCCTGCCCGAGGCCTGAGGTCGATTGGCCGCAGCTCTCTGGAGAAACTTTGGGTTTGCCTTGCCCAGCTGGGAGCCCTAAAGGTTGTGCTGATGAGGTTTGTGCTGGAGGCTCCTGGCAGAGCAGCTCGTGAGGGGATGGTGGTCCTAGGAGCACCACAGACATGCACCTGCTGCTGCCTGGGCCTCAGAGGGCTGCTGAAGTCAGAGCCTGCCAGAGCCTCGTAAGCCTCAGCTGGTACAGCTTGGGAGGCCACTCCTCAAGAAATCATCCCCTTTTGTGTCTTTGCATTCTTGGTGGTGCCCCAGCAGCCAGTTCCTTGGGATCTCTCTTGTTCCTGCCGGTGATGCGCTGAGCAGTTTGTGCAGAGACCTGGCAGGGCAGCGTGGCAGCGGTGCTGCAGTGTCCCATTGTGGTGCAGATGCAGGAAAGCAAACCTCTAGCTGGAAATGATCCTAGAGATGCCCCTCTCTGCTCACAAAGAGACATGGAAGATCTATTCATAATGCAGAATGGCATTTTATTCAGCAGAGTCTCAGACACTTCACTGAGACTTTGCTCAGATACAAAAGTCTTTAAAGGACGACTGGGGCTTGGTTCGTTGGTCTCAAGATTACAGATGCAAACTTCCTTATGAATGGGGAGTGGACTTGTCCTGAGGCTTAGTGTCTGACCATTTGTCACATGGACCTTCACCATGAGTTCCACTCTCCCTTTGATGGATGGGACCTGCCAGTGTAACTGTGAGGATTTAAAAGAAAAATTCTGCTTGCTATCTGAGAAGATGTGTTCAGCTGAACTACTTGGTTTATTTACTGCAAGTCCCTCCATCCTGATCCAGACATCTCCTGGCTTGGCTGCCTGGCACAGACCACCCAGATCTTCCTGGGAAGCAACTGTGCAGGTGCATTGGTGGGGAAGGTGGTGGACTTCTAAAAAAATGCCAGCTCACAGGGGTGCTGTGCAGCCTGGAGAGAGCCACCAGGTACAGCAGGTCAGAAGGTAGATGAAGGAGGCAGGGTAACTTCATGGAATATCTCGAGCGATTTTCCTCCGACTCGTTTTAAACCCTTCAAAGTCAAATCTCAAACTTAGGGGGTTTCTTCTCCCTAATTAAATTAACAGGCCATATGGTGTTTACTGTGAGCGCCTGCAATATGGAAGGAGCTACCTCCTGGATCACTTTCTTTTTTCAAAAGCTGCTGCTTTTACCTGATGTCACTGTTCTGAAATGTTCTTTTCAGCAGCGGGCGCAAGGGGTTATTTCTGCCACCTCGGTGCTGTTGGTGTCACCTCCTGATCCCAGGGTTGAGCTGTACCATAACCTGTTTCTGCAGATTTCTTTGTGTTTTCTTAGCTTTTGTTAGTCCATTTTGCTGCTTAGTGGGGAGGATGTATAAGTCAGGGGTTTTTTCAAGCTTTTTCACATGCAGGTGATGATTCTTCCTCTTGGAGCTGAGGAGAATAGAAAACAGCTCAGGGTGGGTTTTTTGGGGGGTGCTGGTGTTTTCTTTTAACAGCTCCTACCATTTTCTTTCATTGAAGGTAACATGACCATCTCAGGAATATGTGAAACTGCAAGTTTTGTAGAGTTTTGTTCTTTATTAATGGGCTGGTTTAAAAATTTTTTTTACTTTGCATGTGCTGCTTTTATCTTTGCATGAAATGTGGAGGAGGAAGTGAAGACCTTGAGGAAGAAAAATTGTTGGGTTTTTATAAGATCTTGCACTTAGCTGAACAGGAAATAGGGTAAGAATCTCTAAACTTGTAGGAGAAGTCAAGAAATGGAAACTCAGGGATTTTGCTGTGTTTTGAGCTGCCCTCACTCATTTAGTAGGGTTTTTTGGTAATTGTGTGCAAGTGCACTTGCTGTGAGCTCATCCTGCATCTCTCCAGTGGTGTAACTTAACCTTTCTCTGCGATTTTTAACTTATTGGTGCATCTTTTCCATAGGAGCTGGGTGACCCTTCATCTCCAGCCAGTCTCAGCTTGTGGTGGGGTGTCTGAGCTCCCAGGAACAGATCCATTTGTGGCCGCTGAAAACACCCTGCCACATTAGCATATTCCTGCAACGTATGCTCCAAGGGTGTTTCTTTGCAGAGAAGCCTCTCTAAAGATAGCATCGTGAAGTTCTGTGTTGTCAACCAGGGACACTTGATCTAAAAAACAACATTTGATACACAGACAAGGTTTGCAAGTGCCATCTGGATTCTGGGAGATGAGCTAGGTTGTCTCTGTTTTGCATACACTCACCAGGAAAAAAAAAAAGTGTGTGCAGGCGGATGAATTCTTCAGAATCACCTGAGCAGAACTGTTTAGTCCACAGGAGTGTCCTCAGTGACATGGGACACCTGTGTAATGCTATACCACTTGGTGTCATATCCCTCTGGACCTTCCTAGGATGCTGGAAATAATTCTGTAGTCCAGTGATGTATTATTGAAACCCAGGTGGAATGCATTTAAATTCTCTCACACCAGTAATATTTTAATCTCCTTTCCAGCATACTGCAAGGCAGAACCTGCAAATGATGCAAAGCCCTGCAGAACTGGGTATCTTTTTAGGGAGGTGGGGATTCAGGGAACGCAGATGTCTTTGTCTGGCTTCAGTTCTGCCTGGTGGAGAGGCTGTCCTCAAACCCACACCAGCACTGAGAGAAACCTGAACACCATGAAAACCTAAGTAGCCCTAAAGGGTTGAACAGCAAACTCCCTGTCCACATCTTCCCAGGGACATGTAGCTTAGAATGCATTTTCCTTCAGGGCCTATTTCTTGACTTTCTAGTTATCCTCTCATATGCAAATCTAATTTGCCTAATGGGCTGCTGAGTGTAATTGAAAGGCAGCCTGTACTTACATGATAGTGAAAAGTCTCACCTGTGCCCAGGCACAGATGGGGCTCTGCCTCACTGCTACACCATTAAAGGAAATTTATAGGCACTGTATCAGAGGCTTTGCTATGGCCAGGGGAGGAAAATGGCAGTTTAGAACAAACCTGGGGGTTTGCTGGGTTGTTTTGTGCCCTGGTGTTGCAATTTTGGCAACTGAGTGTTTTGGGGTTTTGTCTTTCCCCTATGCTCCAGTTGATGGGGGGAGCAGGGTTAATGTAGGTTACTGGGAACTACTTGAGGACATCCCTAAGAATTATGAATTGAAAGGCTTGTCCGGGCTGTGTTGCTGTATGATGGGTTGAAAGCAAGTGCAGCAGCAGCTGAGCCAGCCTTCACTCTCCAGTCCCTGTGCATCACTGAATCTCCAGAGGTTATCCATGGAAATTCTCCACCTCTGCTGCCCAGGAGAGGGAGGGGAAAGAGGCACAGCTGTGCATCCACCTCTGCTGGGAGCAGACCAAGAAGTTGTGGATCCTCCATCCCTGGCAGTGTTCACGTTCCAGTTGGACAGGGCTTGGAGTAACCTGGTCTGGCGGAAGGCATTCAGGGGTTTGGAACAGTGATCTTTAAGGTCCCTTCCAATCCAAACCATTCCATGTCTCTGAATAGTGAACTTTGGTGGTTCTCCTGTCCATCCCGAGCTCTTTGTTCCTGGATTCTGCAGGAGATGCTGTCTCGTGGGGCTCCTCTACATCATCAGGCCCCTACACCCCTCCAAAACACACCCCTAAAGGTGTTCCTCCTGTGCTTCCAGCTCCGGGGCACGGTGGAAATTCCCCACAGGCTGGTCAGGCTTGGGGCACCGAGGAAGAGCCATTTGTGCAGTGGTGTGAGGAGTGTTTTTAAGAGGCAGAATTGTCATCTTGGCAGGGCTGCTGTGCGCTGTTGATGGCAGGGACTATTGGCTGGGCAGCACTGAATGCTCTTAGCGCCCAAGTGAATGAAGTGAGCTCTCCACAGAGCTGGGAAGTCATTAGTGAGACTTGGCCACCTCAGCAGTATCAGCAGGTCAGTGAGAGGGGTGTTGGTGTGAGCAGCACTGTGCCAGGGCTGCCTGGGAAAGCCACCCTGGCTCTGGGACAGGGGACACTCCTGATCACACAGTCTCAGGGTGGGTCCGATTGGAAGGGACCACAGCAGGGCCTCTGCTCCAGCTGGGGCATCCCAGAGCACATAGCACAGGGTTGTGTCCAGACAGTTCTGGAATACCTCCAGTGAGGGAGGTATTTGCCCTCCCTGGGCAATCCCACACAGTAAAGAAGTTTTTCATGTTCAGGTGGAACTTCCTGGGCATCAGTTCCTGCCCATTCCTCTGGTCCCTGCTCTGACACTTCCCTGCAGATGCTGGCAGAGGGATGGAGTCCCCTCTGGCACTTGCAGGAGGTTGTAAATAATGAGGATGAAAGAGGTTTCCCAAATCTTTCCCAAATTCCTCCTTGATTTCTTGGACAACTTGCCCAGTTTTGGATAAAGTCTGGTGGAGCTTTAGCCCTGGAGCTGGCTGGCAGTGGTGAGCTCCTGCTCTTCAGCCTCCATCTGGAGAAGGCAGACTCTGTGTTAGGCTCTGCTTTATATTTGGAAATTGTATGACTTCAGGGACCCAAGGGGGATGTTTTTCTGTATCCTTCCTTGATTGCTTCATTTTGTGGTAGAACTTGGTTAGTGGTTTGTTTTGCACTAGAATTGGTTTCTGTTTTGTTTTTGCTAAAATGACCGTTGTTTTCATCTAAACTGGCCCCTCTGACTATGAGCTTCTGGACTGCTTCCTTCTCCAGATGGTCAGGATTTGTACCTGGTCTGTGCTTAACAAACAGGTTTGTTGTTAGTTTTGTTGTTTGGGTGGTTTTTTTCTAGTTTAATATAGGCTTTTGTAATAGCTTTGGGTGTCCTTGGTATTATTTGTGCCTCTCTGCGGTCACGTTGGTTGTAATGGATTAAATGTGGTTTTCTGCCTTGAAATCTCACTTCTTTCAGAAGTGACCTTGCTTTTTTTAATTGCTGTTATTTACAGTTATTGGTAGTGGTGCTTGAGCTGCTGGCACTGCTGCTTTGTGTCTGCCTGGTATGCAGAGACTTTTTTATCCCAGTTTTACTCATTTGGAGTACTCTCTGCCCACTGGATACCCCTACCCTTCAGCCCCAGACGTTCTGTTCCTGTTCTCCATAGCCCAGATCCCTGTGTGCTCAGTGATACTCATGATGCTCTAAGGAATCCAGATTTCCTCAGTACTGGTTGTTTTCTGAGGCCAGTGCTGGTTTTAAGGTTGGTTTATGGTGCTGGGGACCAGACTGTCAAGCAGCAGGGTTTGGAAGATGTAGGACAGCAAGAGGGATGTTGTCTTAACTGATTTTAAAGCTTGACTTTAAACTCCTCCTGTATGTCTTTAGTAATCAGGTTTAAAGTTCCCAAATCTTCAGTCACTGGGTGATTTTAAGGTGGGTTTGAATTCATTCTTTCATTTTGAAAGATTTAATGATTTTTCAGGCTGGTCTCTTTTTCCTTCTGTTGCTTGAGCTTCCAAGGTGCTCCAGGCTGTGTCTGTCCTGCTGTGGGGATCCCTGGGGTGTGTCAGTGTGTGATGGGCACCTGTCCCAGTCATGGCAGTGCCTGTGTTTGTTGTACCCAGTGAGGCAGGGTGACTTTGGAGGTCCAATCCGATCTCAGGGATGCCTGGGGGAAAGGACACATTTGCATAGACAAGGCTGTTTCTCCCAAAGGAGCTGCTATGGCTGAAGGATTTCTCTGGGTTCTCTGATGACAAAAAACTGGAGTAAACCTTGCTGTCCTCCTAACAATCTGTAGGAGCTTTTGTACAGACCATGCACATCCCTGTAGGAGCTTGTCCTACGTGTGGCCAAACTCATTCCCAGCAGCTAATTGGGAGCAGAGGCACAGGGGTGGGCAGGATCCAAAGTGCCAGGAGCTGTGGGATTGGGATCTGAGTTCACCTGGCACTGTGATAAGGGATATCACACCACCCTCAACTACCTGGGCTTAAAAATCCACCAGGCAGTGCAGTGGCCTCTGCTCGATGGGCTGCTTTTCTCAGAGGAAACTCCCAAAATGGTTGTCCTTGGAGAGGCAGGGATTCATCCCACAGCAAGCAGAGCGGGACTGCTGGGGAGGAACCTTCAGCACAGGGGCTCACTGTGCTGGCCCAGAAACAGCATCCGTCTCAGCACCTCCTAAATTTCTTGTTAAATTGACTAGAAATGTCCTCCTTTTGCACAACTTTTCCTACTGAAACTGAGAGCTGGGGTTTAAAACACCAGGCAGTGGAAAAGGAGGCGCGCTGACCTGATGCCCATCGCTTTTGGAATGAACCAGACTCACAGTGTGGAAGCTGCAGGATTCCCCTGGGGAAGGGGTTCTCCTGGGGAAGCCATGGGAATGCCAGACCTGCAGTGCTCCCCTGGATTTCCTGGAGCAGCTCAGCAGGGAGAAGGGCAGGGCTGCAAGAGTGGGAGCTGCATGTGCTGCAGCAGCGGCTGTCAGCTCCTGTGGGATTTGCTCTGTGCATATTGCCCTTTCCTCAGCTCTTCTGGTAAAGGGTAAAGTTGGGAACTGGGGAGGCTTGGGGCCCTAAATGGAGTTTGTGGAGTGGTAGTGGGATGAATTTGTGGCTTAAATCTCTTATGATGGGTGTTTGAACCACAAACACTGCTCGGACACCTCTGGTTGCAACATCTGTGCAAGAGGCTGTTGTGCAGGAGAAGCTGCAGAGCAGCCAGAACCCCTGGGAATGCTCCCCTTGGATGAGAGAGCCCTATAACCTTCCCTGAAGCTCCTCCAGATCTGTCCCTGAGAAGCCCAGCAAGGGCTGCAGTGGTGGTGGCCCCGTGCTGGATCCTCCATGGGGAGCTGTGGGTTCCCTGTGCAGTTCCTTGGGTCACTCCTAGAAGCCTGCTCCAGCAATTCTGCTTTTCCCAAGCCTGTTTAAATCGGTGGATGCATTCCTATTGACTGTTGGGAGCTGCAGAGAGCCCCTTGGAGCTAATTAGTAATTAGAGGATGCCAATTAACCACGGTTCCCCAGGCTCTGCTGCTTTGCTGGTACTGCTGGGTTGGAGAAGGAGGGAACAAAATGGAGCCCAGTGCGAATGTGTTTCATCTGGAGAGCAGGAGAAGGGTGGAGCTGCTTGTTAAATGGCCAGCAATCCATGTTTTAAAAGGATTTATGAGGGCTAGATAAAATCATGTCCTAAAGGCTGTCTTGAAGCCTCTTGTTAAGGTGGAAAATGCTTTCTGAGCTTAGAGCTTGTTTCGCTGTGTTTCCCCTCTTTGGGACCTCCCAAAATTTTACAGGTACAAAAGTTCCAGCTTTATTTACTCCACGGTGTTTAGCCTAAGCAGAATGAAAAACAGATTTGCACTCTCCAAATTATAATGTTCAGTTGTTCCTTTGTGTAACCTGTGGATTATATGCCTGCCCACCTTTGGAAATGTGGTCCCTAAACTGTAGCAGAATTTAAGGAATGCTCCTAAGGGAAACAGGCTTTTGCTGCCATTGCCAGGGAAGACTTGGTCATTCAACCATGAGTTTCCCACTTGTTGGATCACTTCTTACTCTCTGGTGTAAACTTGGTGTTCTCTGTACCCCAGAGGGGCGAATCCATGGTCTTGATGCTCTGGGCAAGGAGTAATTTCAGACCTTTTGGGAGTGACCCCTTAAAGCCAACTCTTAAAATGAATTTTTCTATCTAAAAAGGAACTGATATGGTAAAAGTGCTGCTTTCATTTTATTTTTTAATACAAGCATAATTAACTCAATTCTTGCTTTCACTCTACACACCATTTACAAGAAGTAAAACCCAAGCTCTCTTTTGCCCTGACATCTCATTTCCCCACAGGTAGAAGCAAAATAATCCTTAAATAAAAAACCCCAATCTTTGCTAGCAGGCTGTTGCTCCAAGCCTTTCTCCATGACATCCCTTCTGTACGTGTTGTGTCTGGGCTCCACCGGCCTCGGGAGCCGTTAATCTTCCTGGTGTTTTCTTCCCTGTGGCAAATGAGACACAGATGTTCCCATCTGGAAACTTTGTTCCCGCCACTGTTGTTCTGCTTGGAGTTGGAGGCTTTGGAGAGCAGTGCAGCAGGCTGAGACTTTTAAGAACTAATTTTTTGCTGTGATTGTGATAATTGCCTGTTTGATATCTGTAGCTGCTTTCATTTTTCATTCTGAGTGCTTTAGCCCAAGGAGTAAATAGTGCGGAGGAGAAAATATGTCTTAATATTGTTATGGGAGTGGGTGATTTTAAAAAAAAAAAAAAAAACTAGAAAAATAGTCTTGATTCTGTAATGTTAAATGGAACAAGGAATTAATGAAAAGTTACCAAAATACTTAGCAGTAACTAAGCAAATGAATTAGTGAGCAACTCTGGCTTTGCTGAATGAGAGCCCTGTCCCAAGGTACAGCCCAGCCAAAGAGGTGGTTTGGGGAAGCTGCGTCACTCCCCTCCATCCCCAGAGTGCTTCCTATCCTAAAACTGCAATGCAGGCCTTGGTTTCCAGGAATGTATTCTCCTGGGCTGTATTCCTGGAGTGTATGCCTCCCCTCTAGGGTGTCTGTCTCTGATGAGGGCAGAGCAATCAGCTGGTGAGGATGAGGATGGTTCCATGCCCCAGGGCACCACAGGCTCCCTGGCAGAGCTCACAGCATCCCTTTTAGACAGTGATGAGCAGAAGCTGCTGCCAGGGACTTCAAGGGATGAACTTGGGTCCCCAGAATCTATTTGCAGGGATGCTAGTGGTGTGGGAAGGCAGTGGCTGAGGGGTGGTGGTTAGAGCAGCAGCAGCTCCTGGGTGGAAATGGCTGTCAGGGTAACTCTTCCCTGCCTCCTTCATAGGAGGGAGTGCAGGAGAGTGGGGATGACCACAACAGGGTGGTTTGTGTTCCACAGAAGTGAGATGACCTGAATTTGGGGACTTCATGTACAACAGCTCCAAGGGGTGTTGGATGTGATGGTTTGTGGGGTGAGTTTTGCATCAAGTATTTGGTCCTGGCCTGAGTCTATGGCCCCAGAGTAAAGCAGAGCTCAGGAGGCAGGAATTCCTCCATGCAGGCAGGTTTGTGCTGCTGACATGGCCATGGCACAGGCAGAGCTGGAGCTGCAGCCGCCTTGGCTGGGTGGGAACTGCTCTGAAATCCAACCTGTGCTACCGCTGAGTTTGTAGAGCCAGGCACATTAATAGGATTTTATAAAAATCACTGAAGGGCAAGACAGATAAAGATCTGCAGTCTGCCTTCAGGAATAAATTATTAATCTCATTGCCCTTATTAACTGCTTTCTGGACTGCTTGGGAACGATAACATACTTTGCTCTTTCAAGTTCTTCTATCTGAGTTTCACATTGAATTGAGATTTAAAGTGAAACAGCTGTGTGTGGGAGAGGACTAGATGGCAATGGAGATACACGCGTTTATTTTTGATTTATAAAATGCCTATCCCAGGCTCAGCAGCTCCCTCCTGTGTGATGCAAGGCTCTCCTGAGAGGTGCTGAGCCCTCTCCACTCCCACAGCATCTTACAGCTCAGGAGCTGGGATGTGCCATAATACCCAGCTAAACAGGGTAAAAATAGGCTGGTCACATGGAGTGGAGGAAATATCTGTACAGTGGCATGAGTTCCCCGCTGCCACTGGTGCTGTGGTAGCATCTTGGCCAGCTCCATGGCATGGAGGGAGGAGGATGAAGAGGGACCTCGTGTGACCAGCCCTTGCTGGTGAACTGGTTATGTCACACACTCGTGTCCCCCAGTGCTCGTTGTAAATCACCTTTTGTTGACTCAAGCAAAGAAAGACCTCTAGAAACCACCCCACAAAGCAAATAAATGTCAATATTTGTAGAGAGAAGTCATCTTGACTGCAGACCTCCCACTCTCCTCCAAATTGGGACAGACCCAACCATCCTTCTTTTCTGAAAGCTGCTGTATTGGCTGCCTTGTTCCTGATGCTTATCTTCAGTCTTCCTCCTCCATTGCTTTTTGATGCAGCAATGCTGCAAAAAGATAAAATATTACTTTTCACTTGATGAAATGATTTAAGTTTGAGCTTGGGGGAAGCTGTCTGGCAGCAGGTGAGGAAGGGAATTGTCGTGGAGAAGCAGTAAATGGCATCTTCTGGAAGCCTGGGTAATGTTGCTCTTGCTTTGTATGTAGATCACCTCTCATCTGCGTGCCTTGGAGAACTGCAAAGGTGCTCTACAGATGGCTTAGAGCCATCAAGGGGAGGGAAAGGCAACCTCGGAGCAGAGGAAAGATGTTAATAAAATTTAAATGTAATTCTTCCCATTTCTCAGTTCCTAAATGTGAAAAATATTAGCTTGGTGGAGACTGAAAACAGATGGTGAGCAGTTGGAGCAGATAAGCATGTTATTCAAAATAAACATTCGCCAAAGCTGGGGAGGTGGCGAACCATATTTCATTTCACCCTATTTACATTATCAGGTCAGGTTACACTGATGCTGCCTCTCATCTGCATTCAGGCAATCAACAGGGACCCTGTGAGAGCCAACTGCAGCACGTCCTCCTCCTGGGGACACCAGGGCTGGCAGGCCTGGACTTGGCCATTTCCCTGGCCTGCCCTCCTGCACGAGACACAGAGCTACTGTCAGAGTTACAGAATAGCTCGGGTCAGAGGGGGCTGTTAAAGGTCTGTCCCTCCTTCATTCCCCTCTTTCCAATGGCCTCTCTATCCATTTAGTCAAGTTTGACATTGCTTTAATGATCCGTGTCAATTGTGGGGAAAGAAATTGCAAGGACTGTTTGTAGGAAGGGGCCACTTTGCTGACTTGTAGGTGATCTGCAGTTCATGCTTCTAGCCAGAGTGCTCACCTGAGGTGTCAGGGCCAGTGGAAGGAGAGGTGAGGCTGGAGGTTGGCTGATCTCCCTTGTTTTGAGGGATGTTTTGGAGTGGGCTGGATCACCTTTGGAGTGTCTGTCCACTGGCTCTGGAATAAGCTCAGACCTGGCTCATGGGAGACCAAAGAATTTCTCCTGCTGGACCTGACCTTGGCTGTTGTTACTGGGACAGTTCTCCAGTCCCTTGCTCTCAAGAGTCAGGTATGAATTTGGGGCTTTTAACTTTTTGGGTTGAGGAGAGGCTTTTTAGGTTATGACTATGTTCTGCCTGTTCCAGATGAAAGTTGAAAACATCTGCTTTGATTAAATCTCTTCTTTCTGTCTGAAATCATTACATGCTTTCCCTTCTGAGTCTGAACCACTGGGCAAACCCTTGTACACAGCCTTTTACTCAAAAATATTTTTGTTAATGTACATGTTTGCAATGTAACCTCTTAGTGGTAAAAGCTTCGTTGACAAGGTCTGATTTTGGGCCTGTTCTCTGTCCTGCAAGCTGCCAAAGGGAAAAGCAAACCCTCACCTGGGCATAGCTGCTAGTGTTCCAGGACTAGCTCATGTTTCATGGGATTTTCTCTTACTTCTTCCAAGATATTTCATGGTTTGACTTCTACAGAAAGCTGGAGAGCTTGAGTCTGGCACATGGATTGGTGAAACAAAATTCTGACTCTTTGCAGCTTATTTACAAATGAGAGCTCCAAAATCCCTTCCAGGGCTGGCAGGTTCACCCTTCCTGCTTAACTCTCATGCCATGGCATCAAGAGGAGTCCTACCCATCCATCAGGAATGGCTTGAAGATATCATTTGGGGAGATGACTGGATTAAATTGTGCCCATGCAGACACTACAGTGCAAATTCATATAAAGCACCCCCATTTTCTGCTCTGAAGCAGTCTCTCTTCCTCTCTTCCCTTGGTCTCAGCAAATCCATGGCTCTGCCAGGGAATCTAGATCAAGGCTTTCCCTTGAGCAGAGTGGAGCACCTCCTGATACTGCCTTAAATTTCATTTTGAATTTTGGGAAGAGGATGAGAAGGAGACTATTTATGTCTGTCTGCCTCACTGTTGCTTTTCTTCAGTTATTTACCTTGCTTTTTTGGGGGAAAGATAACATCCAGTTCTCTTCATGCACTTCTTTTACTTCTTTTTCATCACTTAGTTTATTCTCTAATTGCCAAAGGAGTTTAAGGATTAATTTAAATTCCAGTGTACTTAAGATATTCTCTAACTTGTTGCTGTTTTTTTCTTCTGCCTTTTCCCTTTTCTTCAGCCCACAGGCATGGAGAGATTAATAAAGCAGCTTCTTTATACGGTTTATAGTGCAAGTAAATGGTGAGGTTACCCATCACAGCAACACTCTCTATACTAAACACCATAGGTGGAAGACTTATTTAAAGAAAATAAAACAGGATGAGATCTGTCTGGAGTTGTTGTTGAAACTGCCCCCTCTGAAATGTGCTGTGCTGTTGGAGAGCAGGGAATGCAGGAGTGGGACCTCTCTGAGGATCAGTTGAGACCCCAGATTTTCTCTTGTCCCATTGCCTCACTTTGCTCTTTTCTCCTCTCCAGAAAGGAAAATCATCAGCTGCACTTAATCCTGACATATGTTCCTTTTTAATTTGTTACGCCAGGATGGGAACTGGAGCAGCGAAGGAAAATCTGGTGCACACCAACAGCCAGAGCGGAGGCAGATGAACCCGGGGCCTTGCAGCGTCTCGGGGAGGGAGGGAGGCTCCAGGTGTAGTCACAGCTCTGGGGCTTTCTGGTCTCTTGCACACCTGGGCCCCTTAAATGGGACACACGAACAGCTAGGGCAGGAGCTCAGGTCTGTGGCTGCAGCTGCCCGTGCCCAGCTGGCAGCGCGAGCATCTGGAACTTGGTGCTGCCAGATCTGCTCGGCACAGCCACTGCTGGGAGGAGATGGAGCTCCTGCATGGAGCCAAGACAAAAACAGCATCTCCTTGGGTTTTGTTTTCTCTGAGTCATCTTCCCGTGGGAAATTCCAGTGTGAGGAAGGCAGCTCTCCCACTCAGTGTCCGTGTCACTGCTGCCTCTTTCTCTGGTCACCCTGGACAGGTCCTGGTGCAGAGCTGAGCACGTGTCACTGCAAATTTGGACATTTGGCAGCTTGGCAGCCAAAGTGCCGTGCCATAAACATGTCTGGCCTGCTCCTGCAGGCACTGCTTTAGAAGTAATGACAGCGTTTGTGTTTCTTATCCAGGTAAGGTTTGGAAGAGGAGGCGTTTTTGAAGGAAAATAGTGCAATATTTCCAGTTTGGGCAGGTACCTGGTGCTTGGAGCATTCAGTCATTGACAACAATTATTCTTGCTAGAATGTCATCCAAAATCTCTGATGGCATTTGACTCTTTAGGTGAGTGACACAACTGAGTGACTTGCACACGTTTTGAGGAGCATCTCTGCATCTTCCCCATGCATCTGGAGGCAGCACTGGAAAGCTGCTCTTGGTGAGCCAGTAAATATTTCCGGGTGGAAGTGAAAGAATGAGACCAGGAAGGCAGCTTTTCTCCAGGGAGCAGCTCACTGGCTCAGTTTTAGCCCCAGGTCAACTCAAGGCTGACTCAAACCCTTGGTCACAGCCTGGTTTGCTGAGATGATTCTCATTAAATGGACATGCTTAGGCTAAAAATGAAGAGCTTCAGAAAGATGGTTTTTATCTGCATTTATAGATGCCCCAGGTCATTAGCAGGAAGCTTTTAAATTTAACAATCCTGTTTGCTTCTTGTCTGTTAGAGTGGGCTTGGAAAGGAAGGTGTTGGCTTCTTGTGGGCTTCAGTTTTGGTGTCTCACACAGTATCTGGTTTTATTTTGAGGTTATAAATTCTATGCGAAATTTATCTCCCTCCATGTAAATTAACCAAATTAGTTCTGCTTTCTTAATATGCCCTAGGAACATTTTAGAAAGGACTAGGAGAAAACTTAAGGATTTCTTGCTTTCCAGTGTATGGCAATATCGGATTGGCCATGGACACCTGGGAAAGGGGGTTTCATGGGAAGAGGGAGAAGAGGATGAGGCAGGTGGGTGACAGTGGGTCCCTGGATGGCCATTGGGCAGCTGACACTGAGTGCTGGAGAGGCACAATTAATGCTGTTTTGATAGAAAAATTTGGGTCATTTAGCAATGTGTCCCTTTCTTGCCTGAGTGAGGGAACTCCGACATTTTGTGTAGAAATAACCCTAACTTTGTGTACAAAATCTCACCGTTTTGCTGCATTTATTTAGAGAGGAGAGAAAGTCAGGGGTTTTTCCCTGCTCTTGCTGATAAACTCACCTGCTTGAATAGGTGCCTACATGTATAAATGATATCATGTTCCCCCATCAATGCATGGTTATTCATCTGAATATCACAGTCATGTATGGGAATGACAGGGAGCCTGCACATCAGGGTTCAATTGTATGGAAGCTGGACCACATGTACAGTAGTTTGAAATATGGGATTAATGTAGTTATTATATGTTAAAATTAATAATTTCCCATGGCTTCAATATCTCCCCACATCACAAAAGCAAAGCCTAGAATTTTAAGCTTTTCTTGAAAGCAGACTTAGATAAATGAAGATTCAAATGTTCTGGGACGTGGGTTTTGTAGGGATTCCAACCCAAGTTATTCCACCTGCTCTGACAGGGCAGGAAAACGTGGATTTTCAGTGTGTATCATCCTTGCTTCTCCTTCCTGCAAACAGCAGAAAGAAATGCTGGGAATAACAAAGTTCATTTGTTACTTCGCTGGCGTTCCCCATGACTTGCCATAAGGAAAATAAATGAGGCAGCTCGGTGGCAGAGCAGGTGCTGAGGCTGAGAAAGCAGATCCCAGGCAGCAACACGAGGGCTCAGGTGCCAGTTTGTGTTTTCTCTGCTCTGGAAAGCTGCATCTTTATTGTTGGGAGTCGAGAAGTAGCAGGTTTGGGTTGTATTTCAGTGCAGAATTTTGCCACCTTTTCAGCACTCTATGGGAATGCAGCATTTAATCACTTTGCCTGAGCTTAAAAGCTGAGTTTCTTGCAGCTGACAGATATTGTTAAGAACTGTGGATAACAAATTAGGTGGTAATGGTCCCAAAGCCAGCTTGCACCACTGGAGAGGTGGAAGCTGAGTTGAGCTCCCTCGCAGCCTGAGCTGGGGTGCAGCTGGATGTGCTGGGGACCCGGCTGTGTTCCTGGGTGGAACAAGCTGCTGACATCTCATTAGTGAGTTAATGGAGGGGAGGAGCAGCTTGAAGAGCCGGGAATGGGGACCAGCATCTCAGAGGGGTGATTTCTATGGGGTCATGGACACTGGAGATGCTGGCAGTGTAATGCCCCTGGAATGGGACTCGCTCCTGTGGGAGCTGCACTTTGGAGATCCTTAGGCTTTGTCTGCTGACATCCCTCTCAAAAAAACGTGGGGCTGTGAGTAGCTGATATCAGCTCATCTCTACAACTCCAGGCCCATTCCTGTCACTTCTGGCACAGCCCAAGTCCAGATTACTTGATGCATGGCTCCCAGAGATTGTGATTCCTCTGGAAAGGCTCAGTGAGGCCATGTGTGGGCACATCTGGGGAGCAGCAGAGAGATTTTTAAATAGGGTCAAAGCAAATTGACAGAAACACTTTGAACAGCATCTTTGGGCATGAGGGGTGAGGAGATGGAGCTGGGAGACTGGGATGGTGAGCACAGACACCACAAGCATGATCCTGCGTGCCTGTCCCCAGCTCGGGGCCCTCCAGAGCAGCCTGGGAGCCTTGACTTCCCCCAGCTTTTATCTTCACCCCTGCAACTGTTCCTGGCATGCTGGGCGGGGAAATGTGCGTCAGTGACTGTCACTAAGCCTTGCCACCTTCTCTTGGTACAGTTGCTGGTGAGAAGAGGGTGCCAGTGATGCCTGGATCGCCCGTGGAAGTGAAGATACAATCCAGGTCCTCTCCTCCCAACATGCCACCGCTGCCTCCCGTCAACCCCGGCGGCCCCCGGCCCGTGTCCTTCACTCCAACTGCACGTAAGAGCCCAGTGCTGCTGCTTTCCTGGGAGCAGCTCTAGCCAGGAGGGAAGGCTCTGCTCGTGGAACTCCCTGGGATGGCTCAGCCATCAGCCAGGGACCAGCGGCTGATGCTGCCTGCCTGTGAGGGAGGGGGGACTGGGGCTCTCCTGCAGTTCTGTAGTGCATGCAGGGCATAAAACAGGCTGTGTAATCCCCCTTTGCCCTCCTGCCTTGCTCCTGGTGCTGCTTTGAGTCTTTCTCCTTGCAGGTGCTGCCTTGATTTCCACCATAAACTCCTTTAAGAAATTGAATCTTTTATCAGGTCAGCTTTGAGCAAGCCAAGAGCTGGGCTTTCCTCTTTATCTTTTGGAGGAGTTAATTCCCACTTTGCTGTATCTCGCTTTGCAGACACCATTCCTGCAGCTGAGATTAGAAAGTTTTTCATTTTTTTAATTTCCCAGCCTTGAAAATTCCTTGCTGTCCATCCAGATACTCTTTTCTCCATCTTCTCTTCATAATCTTTCCTATTAATTCACAGTCAGTCCTGATCCTGCCCAGCTATAGCACAGCCTTGTACCCATTTCTTCTAGCTGAGTGTTGCTCAGAGGTGACTCCATGGATGGAAAGGACCTTCAGCTTTTTTTTACAGCCTAGAAAGGGTCTTCTTTTTCCTTCTTTAGCCAACATTTAAGCCATTTAATGTCCTTTTAAAAGCATTGTTCTGGAGCAAACCTGCTTTACTTTGCTGGGCATGGAGTTATCTGACCCCCACACATGGCATGTACATATTTTCCATGCTCTCCTCACCCCTTTTCCCTGCACAGAGTGTTCCCTAGCTGCTTCTGCGTTGCTGTGCTGTCCATGAGCGTGTCTGGGCTATCTCAGAGTTCCATGCTGGCAGTGGGATTCAGAGATTTCCAGCCCAGCCTCCTGGAGGACACGCTGTGATGTGCTGCGTGGTGCTGGCAGCAGCACTAATCACCGGGTTATCCCGCCAGACACATTGTCCCCATCTTTATGTGCTCAGGCGTTTTTAATGGCTCTCCTTTTGCTCAGGCAGAAAAAGACCATTAGCAAAGTGACAGAAATTAATTTTTCCAGTGAGGATGCTTGGCATGCTGTTAAGGGCCAAGATGCCTGAGTCTGCTGATTGCAGATGACTTAATTGCCTCTTTCCAAGATAGATGAGAGATGCGACCTGTGGTGAAGTTCATTCTTGTTTTTTATTTCTCAGTTGCACCAGAGGGTCTTGGTCACTCAGTGGAGGTGTCAGCTGCCTTGTCAAAGCCCATGGCTCGGGCAGGTGAGGTGGTGCAGCTGTGCCTGCCTGTGGATCACTACCAGGGTTGGCAAAGCAGCAAAACCTTTGGCTGTATAGGACCTAAGGAACATTTAAGAGTAGCCTCAGATGAGGACTTTGTTCCGAAGAATTTTATCATCCTGCTGTCCCCAAACCAGCAATCCCACTGGTCTTGGTGCAGTGCCTCGCTTGTCCCTGTGCTGTGCTCTCGCCTGGAAGTGGAGGTGCCAGCCCAGCTGTGTGGTGTGTGCTGGAGCAGCTCCTGCTGATGTGCAGGATCAGATAAGTGCAGGCTGCCCTGCGCTGGTGCTGTTGGCAGAGGGTCAGGAGGGGTGAGCCCAGAAAGGCAGAGCATGGTTACGGGGCAGTGGCCAACGGCAGCTCCATTCCCCATCTGCCAGCATCCTCTGCTCCCTCCCTGGCAGCCTCTCCCCAGGGTCCCCCAGGGGTGTCTCACAGCCCCTCTTTCTCCTGAGGTATAAATAGAGCCCTTTGCTCTCCCCAGACTTTCATGTGAAAGAATAAGAGGAAGTGAAATAGAGAAGGGGAAGGCACCTCAGTTGTGGCCACTGGAGAGCACGGAGCTGCACAGCCTTTGCTGTTTGAGGGGAGCCTCTCTTGACAGCTCCACCCCACTTATAACCCTTTCATAGTGAAATAAAGGCCTTTATGAGTAATTGCCAGAAAGGCATTGCCTTTCACAAGGCACGGCCTTGTGGAGCTGTACCTGTGGCTACATCCTGACATCCCTGTTGCTTTGCTGCTTTGGAAGTGGGAACAGCAGTTTTTCGGGTTGCTTTGCTCCATAACAAAAGGCATGAGCTCACATTGCCTTTGTACCTGCATCCTCTTGGTGCTGGCCTTCACCTTCATCTCATCATCTGTCTGTGAGGGCTGTCACCCCTTGGTTTGCAGGAACCACCTTTGATGGTCTCTGTTGCCTTATCTTTCCTTGCATCTTAACTGACTCTGACTCCTGTGCTCACCGTGAAGGTCCAGGTGTGTGGAGCCTTTCCAGCCTCCAACCCTGGCATGCCCCAGAGTGGTTTAACTGTTCAAGTACCTCCTGTCTTCTCTGAAAAACTCCTCACTGTGTTTGTCAGGGTTTGGTATGATCCTAGTGAAGCTGCAGCAGAAATTTTGGCATCTGTTCTCACAAGTTTCTGCTCCTCCCCACAGGCAAGGGGCAGCTCTGCCAGGTGGTTTCAGGGCTTCTCTGAACCCCATCACTTGAAATGGTTTTTTATACTTTATTACTTATTGTCAGCACTTAAATCCATAAGTGATTCAGGGCTGGGTTTTTAAGGATAAACCCAGTGGATCAGCTGTGACTCAATTTCCAATGATGTGCTTTTCACTCTGAAATTCTGGGTTTATACTGTGCACAGCTGCTCATCAGACAGGGCTTGACATTGTGCAATCACGGCGTGGGGATGTCAACAATTTATCCTAATCCCTTGCCAAGTTCCCAAACTTCCAGCCCTTCAGTCTGTTTTGACATGCTCACCGCTTACAGGAGGCAAAGTTGCAGATGGGACAGGTTGGAAAAAACAACAGTGTTTGCAAAGCTTCCTGTAAATCCCCAAGGAGGGGCAGGGTCTGTCAGCCCTGCTAGAGCGAGGTGGAGCCACCTGAGCTGCCCCTCAGCAGCAGCAGCCTCCTGGCTGGAGGATGGATCCCCTGAAGCACCAGAGCACAGGGATGTGCCCGTCTGGTGCTCAGCATGGCTTCTGTCTCCTCTTTGCAGTGCCAAACGGAATAAACCATTCCCCCCCAACGCTGAACGGGGCCCCATCCCCACCCCAGAGGTTCAGCAATGGCCCTTCCTCATCCTCCTCCTCCTCACTGACCAACCAGCAGCTCCCAGCCACGTGTGGAGCCCGGCAGCTCAGCAAGCTGAAGCGCTTCCTCACCACCCTGCAGCAGTTTGGGAATGACATTTCACCGGAGATCGGGGAGAAGGTCCGGACCCTCGTCCTGGCGCTCGTGGTAAGAACTGCACCATCCTGGGCTGCCTGGCTTTTCCCAGATCCTGGCACACAATGTTGTCTGCTTGCATCTTTGCTGAGCAAGACTCTTAGGTTTGTGCTTGCTAGAGAAACACAATGACTTCTCTTTTCTTGCCTTGGCTATGTTTCAAGAAGCTGTTGGTCCAGTGGCTTAGGCACGAGCTTGTGTGCAGCTAAACTTAAGGAAACCTGGAAGGAATTGGACAAAGCTTTTCTGTAAATCATGGAATCACAGAATGATTTGATTTGGGACCTTAAAGATCATCTCATTCCTAACCCCTGTTCAAACCCAAATGAACAGGTCTTGCTGCAGAATTGTATCCAGTGTTTGTATTTATACAGAGTAACTGGGAAAAATGCTGTTCAGTGCATTAGACATGATACTCCACATGCTTTACAAGGCCATGGAGTGACAGGACAAGAGGGAATGGCTTTAAACTGAAAAAGAATTGGTTTGGATTGCATATTAGGAAAAAATTCTTCCCTGTGAGGATGGGGAGGCCCTGGCACAGGTGCCCAGAGCAGCTGTGGCTGCCCCTGGATCCCTGGCAGTGCCCAAGGCCAGATTGGACACTGGGGCTTGGAGCAGCCTGGGACAGTGGGAGGTGTCCCTGCCATGGCACGGGTGGAATGGGATGAGCTTTAAGGTCCCTTCCAACCCAAACCATTCTGTGACCTTGGACTGAGGCCCTGGATCCCTGGGCAGCTGTGGGCCATGGGGCTCCTACACTGATCTCTGCTTTTTGGCACATTTTCTTTTGAGACTCAGCAGGCACTGCAGGGAGATAGACTGCTAGAGCCTGGAGCATTTCTGCTTCCAAGGCTGGCAGCAAACCTGAGTCTGTCCATGTCCTCAGGGTCACTCCCAGGGCTTAAGCGCTGATGTAAAATGCTGCTGCTGCATTTATATAGCATATTTAATTCCATGGATGTAGGGTTGTACCTTAGCCCATGTTTCTGGGGAGGGAAGGAGAAGCTGTCCAGGTCCCTTTGGCTGTTGTTCTTATCCCAGATTGTGCTTATTGCTGCAGGGGTGAGTTTTGTTATGCAGATTATCAAATGTTGCTGTCCCAGGGATTCCCCATCCTGAGCAGCCCTGGGGGAGGACCAGGAGAGGATTACAGTGAACAGAAGGCTGATGAAACTCTGTGGATAGGTTAGATGAGGAGAACTGAAGGGGAGGAAGGTGTGCAGTTCTGAGCAGCTGGGGTTGAAGTCTGACTCTCCACAGCCTGCCCCAGCATGCAGTAGATGCCAGCTGGGTCCTGCTGCCCTGGAGTCAGCCTCTGCCTCCTGCCCTAGAGCTGGGAGGGTGCTAAGCCAGGCAGTTCCCACTCCTCTCCTAGTGCAGCATTCCTGCTCCACTGGCCTGAGCCTTGCTGGCTGCATCCAGCAGGATCCAATGCAAACACTGTCAGTACTGGAGCAGCAGATGCTGTCTCCCTCCCAGTTCTGTTCATTTGGAGGCATTTCCCACATGTCTAAAAATAAGAACAAATTGCCATTTCTTTTCTTAATTTCTTTTCTCAGAACTCAACGGTGACAATCGAGGAATTTCACTGCAAGCTGCAAGAGGCAACCAACTTCCCACTCCGGCCGTTCGTGATCCCCTTCCTGAAGGTGACAGGGAGCTGCTGGGGCTTGCTGACACTCCATGTGCCTGCCTGTGGCTCTTGGCAGTGTGACATTGCTGGGAAAGCTCTCCTTGCTAGCACCACAGCAATTCTGCTGGAGTCCAAGACAGACTGCACAGAGCTGGCCGTGTGGGACTGGCTGACGTTGTGCCGTGTGCCACATATGTCTGCTTGTGTGCTGGAGATAAAGGAGGCAAACCAAGCTCCATGTGGCAGCTTCTAAGCCTATAATCTTTGCAAATGTTCAGATCTAGAATGTTTGAAGTGCTGGCACACAGAGTCTGTCTGGGATGGTTAAATCACAGAATCCCGGAATGGTTTGGATTGGAAGGAACCTTAAAGCCCATCTCATACCAGCCCCCTGCCGTGGGCAGGGACACCTTCCACTAGACCAGGTTGCTCCAAGTGCTGTCCAACCTTGCCTGAGTACTTCCAGGGATGGGGATTCCACAACATCTCTGGGTAACTAGATGCTGGAAGCACACAGTGCTTCCTGTAGCATTTGGATTTTGTGTCCAGCAACATCAGGCTCCTGGGAAAATACAGGTAAATCTGACAGTGCAGAAACCAGGAGCTGGGGGATCCTGACTGGGGGTCATGGGCCACAGGTGTTATTGCTCTGAGGTATTAATGAAGACCAAACCTTTTGCAACAGCTGGAAAGCCCTGCCCTACTGTAATCCTGCCCTGTGCTTGTTTTCCAGGCCAACCTCCCTCTGCTGCAGCGGGAGCTGCTGCACTGTGCCCGTGCTGCCAAGCAAACGCCCTCCCAGTACCTGGCACAGCACGAGCACATCCTGCTCAACACCAACACCACCTCTCCCGCTGACTCTGAGCTGCTCATTGAGGTCAATGGCAATGGCAAGAGGCACAGTCCAGACAGGTGAAAAACAGCTTTTGTCACTCTGCTCAGTTGTTGAAGTTGTGACTTCTGTTTTATCTTTGCTACTGACAAAGCTTTAAGCAGCATCTAGGATCTTATTGCTCCAAACAACTACTCTGGCTGTTCTCAGACTCCAGTGACTGCTCCTACTGCACTGTGAATTCAGGTTGAGTTCCTCTTTCAGGCAGGTTCTGTCCCAGAGGGACTTTTGGGTAGGACTGAAAAGCCCGAGCCAGAGAGCTGAGCAGTTTCCACCCCCAAGGCAATGAACGGAGGCATTGGCAGGGCTGGGAAGGATGCGCTTCATTTTTACCACGTTTTATTCCAAGATAAAAGTTGTTATGCAATTATGTGGAGCATGCCTCAAATTTATAAAAACTGTGAAATTTTAATTTGGTCATGCTGAGAGAGATGAATCACAACACTCAGGCATCCTGAACTCTTCTTTGACGGGGTCACTTTGTGCATCACCTCACAAAATGCACGCATTTGTTTGAGCTCTCTGCATTTACCCCGTGGTAAAATTGCTGCCCCAAACCCTGCTGATTCTAAATCTGCATCTTTCTGAGAACATTTATGGGATGCTGAGGAATGCCTGTCTCTGCTGGTGTGATTGCAGGAGAGAAGACAGCAGCTTTGAGAGGGAGCCACTGCCGACAGAGCCTCCGGCCAAGCGGGTTTGCACCATCAGCCCCGCACCCCGGCACAGCCCTGCCCTCACCATCCCCCTGATGAACCCCAGTGGGCAGTTCCACCCCACCCCACCACCCCTCCAGCACTACACCTTGGAAGATATTGCCACCTCCCACCTCTACAGGGACCCCAGCAAAATGTTGGAGCACAGAGAGATGCGGGACAGGCACGGCGGGCTTGGTGAGAGCCTGGAGGGCTCCTCGTTGAGCTTTGGTGTTGGTCTGTGCTTGGCTGCTCATAGGCAAAGATGTGTGATGCTGGGTATATCCTCACAGCTGAGTCTTTGCAGGGAGTTCAGAGGAAACAAGTTCCCATGGGAAGTTACAGATAGGAATATTGAGAGTTTGTATTTCCCTCTACGAAGGCTGGAGTCACTGAGGGTGAGGAGGAAGGACTTGGTGTGTGTGTTGAGTGTAGCCAACCCAGGCAGGAAGGGAGGACAGGGAAATAGAAATAAACTTTTCCAAGATCTCCAAAGCAGGAGAGCAGAGATTGACCCCCTGCCCTGTTTCTCCAAGGGACGTGTGGGAGGTGCATGATGTGTTTCCAGCACAACAGCCTGAATCATGGGCTCTGAGCTGCTGTGCGTTTATAACAGGAGAACCAGCTCCACAAGCAGGTCAGAGCTGGAGCCACAAGTGGATTGTAGCACTTCCCAGGCAGTGAAGCAGACATGGATAAAAAAGCACCAGTGCAGAATTAACCCTGTAGAGCTGCCACTTGGAGATGTGTTTTAAAATCCCATCTGTGTGGAGCTGGAAATAGAGCTCTTTATTCTTGCTTTGGGGCCACTTCTGTCTCTGCTGGTCCACCTAATCCCTCTGTGGCTGTGGCTTGTTGTAGGATTGAATGGAGGCTACCAGGACGAGCTGGTGGATCACCGCCTGACAGAGAGGGAGTGGGCGGATGAGTGGAAGCATCTTGATCACGTAAGGAATGGCAGGGGCTGTGGGAAGCTCTGTGGGAAGCAGCAACCCAGTGTTCCACCTGCTCCACGTGGTGATTTCCTGGTTGATACCATATCCAGGCTCTCCTGGTGGCTGGTGGAGGAACAAGCCACTGCAAGCAGGTGGATGGTGGGGAGGGCCGAGAGGAGCTGTAGCATTTCCTGGCAGGTTTCCTCTGCCCATGATCAGTGGAAACTGAAATTGGCATGGATGAAGTGTCTGGAGCTGGGGAGCTTCTCCTGCAGAGCATGGCCAGGTGCTGCCATGGCTGGCTGAGCAACCAGACCCAGGCTTATCCTCACTGGGATCTTTTCTGCCCCAGCCCTGGCCAGCAGAAGTGCACAGATGTGCTAAGTGCAATGGACTTACAAAATGAGTAAAACTATCATTACTGTATTTTAAGATGTTTTTCCCCTGAGGTGCCAGCTTGTTATGGACCAAAAAACACACAACAGGAATACCTGGTGCTTCTGGCAGATTTTATGCTGAGCTTTTTCCTTCTGAGCAAGCAGCTCCTCCAGGCACTTCACTGCTATTTCCCTCAAAGAGATGGGATTAAAATGCAGCTTTGATCATAAATACAGAGAGACCTCATGGTCTAAAGCTAATGGGTTCTTTGGAGGGGATGGGGTTGGGGTGGAGCACAAGCCCCGTAGCTGAATATTTGGGGTGGGGCTATGACTGTGAAGCACTGGCACCAAGATCATAACCAACCCTAATCCCATAGGAAAGCGGTGGGGTTTCCCTCTCCACTTTCAGGAGCATGGCCTGGCGATGTTGAGCTACCTCTTGTGGTGGCAACCCTACCCGGTGCTGCCTTGGGCACAGCACCATCCCAAACCCTGGGGAAACCACCTTGCTCCTGCCTCACCTGCCTGGGATGGTCCTTCTACAGCAAAACCCAGCATGACCGAGAGCATTTCCCTCCCCCAGGCCCTGAACTGCATCATGGAGATGGTGGAGAAGACGCGGCGCTCCATGGCGGTGCTGCGGCGCTGCCAGGAGGCCGACAGGGAGGAGCTCAACTACTGGAAGCGGCGCTGCTCCGAGACGGCCGAGGCGCGCAAGGCGGGCGCCGAGCTGCTCAGCCGCCAGCACAGCCCCGCCAGCGCCGACTCCGCGGGCAGCGGTGAGCAGGGCCTGGCTGCCACAGCTCCAGCGGGCACCCAGGGGACATTGCTTGTGCCAGTCCTGGTTGAGCACTGCTTAAGTGGTTTTCTTGGGGGCGCGGTTTTTGTCGGTGCCTAAAGGTGCCTTTGCTCGTGCTGGAAGAGCGTTTCCTTTGTCGCCTTTGCTGGCCAAAGTTGATGAACCCAGGGTTGAAAAGGCAGGGAAGAAGTGGTTAGTCTCCAGCAATCTCCCCCTTCCAGTCTGTCTTGCCTGAAGGATTTTAAATGTCAAGGTCTATTTATCAAAGGGTTTTTGTAAGTGTAATGGCTACCTGTGTTACTAATTCTATTTTTTGTATCATGAGTCAACTTTATCAAAGCTGACTAGTTTTCACCTCCTGTATGCAGGAGTTTGAGCCTATACAAAAAGCAAGTCTAAAATGCTGATTTATTTCAATGTAATTCTGATTTCAGTCCAAACAAACTCACTGCAAATCAAGTTCTGGGGAAAAACCCTCTGATTATTCAGTAATAAAAGTGGATTTCTTCCAGCAAGAATAAATGGTAATTTGATGTACATTCTACTTGTTTGTGTACAAATATAGAGTGAATCCTCCTGCAAGGAATCCAAGTACCCCTGGCTCCAGTTGCCACAAAGCCTGAGGAGCAGTGGGTGTGTGTGACAGCCTGGGGGGCACAGCCAGCTTTTAACCCATCTGTACTTAAGTGTATCATGTCTAATACACTTCTAGCACCCTATTGTTAAAGGTGATATAATTAAAATTTTTTTATATAAATTTGGAACACTGTTGCTTTCTCCTCTAGGAGAAAGGGATAATTTTCCCCTAGGACCTAGGGATAATTTTCAAGCTGTATTGCTTTTGTGAGAAAGTGCAGTTAAGCAGCAAGCAGCATCTCCAGGTGTCTTGGAGGACAGTTTGTCCATCAGTTCAAGCCTTTGAATTGCCCTGGGATTGCAAAGTGCTGTGCTTAATGCAAACTGCTTGTGTACAGATTGATGCTCACAGCCTCAGTATACATACGTTATATAAACATACATTTATAAGCTTTGCCTGTTGTTTTAGAGTACCAGGAGATAGGTTATACGGTGTCATAAATTATACAAGGTGCTAATGAAGTGTTGTAATTTGTCATCTGAGTGTTTGAGAAGTGGCTTTGACCATAGGAATCCTCTGCTTTGAGTTTTAGCTGATCAATCCTGCCCCGTGATGTGCTGAGGTACCACTGGGTATGTGAGTGGCAGTTGGGTTGGGATGAGGCTTTGCCAACCTTTCCCTGTGTCCCTTACTCCAGCAGATTCCCTGCGGGAGTTCAGCAGCAGGTCGGGAACGGGCTACGTCACGGAGGAGATTTGGAAGAAAGCTGGTGAGTGTTTGCGGTGACCCCGGCCCGGGATCCTGCCGGAGCATTCGGGGTCAGTGTGGATGCTGCAGATTTGCTGTGCAGAAACAGCAGGAGCCCAGCTGCAGGAACACCCCAGGATGTGCACATCTGGCTGCCAGCATCCCCACCCTGGCTTTTCCAAAGGGCTCTGCTCCTCTGTGGTGCCGTGGGGGTCCCGTGGGACTGAGCCCAGCCTCGCCGCTCCTGGTCGGGAAGCCGGTGGAGCTGTGTTTCTCTGGGAGGCTCCCCTCATTCCCAGGGTTGGTGGGTGAGGCTGCTCTTTCCTTCCAGAAGAAGCTGTGAACGAGGTGAAGCGGCAGGCCATGTCGGAGGTGCAGAAGGCGGTGGCCGAGGCAGAGCAGAAGGCGTTTGAGATGATCGCCTCGGAGCGGGCGCGCATGGAGCAGACCATCGCCGACGCCAAGCGCCAGGCCACCGAGGATGCCTTCCTCGTCATCAACGAGCAGGAGGAGTCCACCGAGGTGAGGTGCCAGGGGACAGCCAGGGAAGGGCTTTCCAAGGCTGCAGAGTCTCCAGGTCAAGCAGGTCCCCCACTCCTTTCTGCAGAATCATAGATCGCACAATGAGTTGGGTTGGAAGAGATCTCAAAGATCATCTCATTCCAAGGCCCTGCCATAGGCAAGGACACCTTCCACTAGACCAGGGTGCTCCAAGCTCCATCCAGTCTTCAGCACCTTGTCCTTTAAGAAGTCTCTTTCCAATCAGTAACTAAGTCATAACTAAAGCAATGCACCAATATCATCAAAAATCCTTTTTAGGTTTTGCTGGCAGGGATTCAGCCTGAACAATGGACGTGTGTGTGTGCAACTGGGTACCCTGAGCTGGACTCAGTGTAATGGCCAGGGATTTTGTGGGGTTGAAAGAGGTGGAGAAGCAAAGAGAAAAAGAATGCTGGTACATGCAGCAGTTTAGCTCAGAAGTTATGGTGGGGTGCTTGATCTTTGCAGAAAAGAAATTGCTGTTTGTGTGCTTTAAAATAGGGCAGGGCAGAAGCTGGGCTGCAGGAAAAGCTCTTGTACATTCCTGGTGGTCTGTACCACACTTGCATGTTGGTAAAGAAGGGATGGCTCTTGGTATGCCATAGCCAGTGAGCTGTGCTGAACGGGTGCCTCAGAGAATCTCTTTCTACTCCTCAATCACCAATTGTGCTCCCTGTTGCTTAACAGGAAGTTCACTTGGTAGAGCTTTTGAGATTTTGGACAAGGGGAATCACATGGCTCAGTCCTGCACTACCAAATCCCATCCATGTGGGCTTTGCTTTGTATTTTAATTTCTCTACTCATGCAAGAGCAGAGGGTTTGTGTCTGCTGTGCAGAAATCTGATGGGACCATGCTGTTCATGTCTGCTGGGATGTAGGAGCAGCAGGTCCATCCCCTCCTCCTGGTGGGTTTCAGCTCAACTGGGGCTTGGGAAGTGTGGCCAGAGCCATGGAATTATTAGGTGTCATTCCAGAGAGTTTTGTCCATACTGCAATTCCCAGTGAGGTTGCTGAGGGTTGAACACACCAGTCTTATGATGGGAGTGGGTGGAACTGCTCAGGAAGCCATGGAAGGAATGAGGCAAGTAGTGATTTCTCCATAGGGGAATAGCAGAGGAATGTCCTCCTCCTCCTCCAGCTGTGCTGAGGAGCAGTGTGGGTCCTCAGGAGCTGCTGAGCACCTCTGTGCAAGCCCTAGAGCCCTTGTCTAAAAGCTGCCCTTTGTTCTGGCACATCTTGTAACCTTTGCAACACAGTTGAAAAACACTTGGAGTGTAAACAGCTGCAAAGCAGTGACCCAGTTTCCCAAGAACTACCTCATCTTTTGGTAGAGGCTTTTTGGTCACAAGTCCTGCTTCTCCTGGAAGGTGGAAAGCCCTGGGGGACACAGAGGCTCTGCAGCAGCTCTCACTCCAAAGTGAACCGATCAGGTGCTTCACTGCCAGCCCATAAATTATCACTGTGAGCTGGTGGCTCCAGTGCTGAGCCTGGCACTGGGACTCTCACAGCCCTTCCCCACAGCAGGGCTGCCTGGTACAGCACAGCCTCTCACCTTCCCCTCTCCCACGGCTCTTTGATGGTGCAGCGGTGTCCCCACAAAGGCCGGCTCTGACAGAGGCTGCCTTCCCACAGCTGAGCTTGCCCTCCCCAGGATGTGTTTGCTACGCCCTGGTCCAGCTGCAGGGAAGCTGCTCTGCCGTTCCTGCCCTCCCTGGAGCAGCTGCAGCCGCCGCTCCAGCGCTGGCCCCTTGCCCCCACTGCGAGGGAAGCGGTGGCACGCTGGGAGCCACCAGCTGACACCTCTCCCGGCGGCCAGAGGGGCTTTGCTCCACTTCAGATTGAATCTTGGGCTCTGGCAGTGCTTCCACCTGGCTGGGAGGCTTTCAAATGAGCACTTGCTTTTCCAAATTGGCCTGCTCCAACCTCTTGTGCAGCGAGGCAGGGTGCGGAGCAAATGGTGCCTGTGCAGCGTGCCGTGATCCCTGCGGAGAGCACTTGGCTGGGAGTGAGACCAAAATAGAGCTGCTTAAAACAGGAAATAAAAAGGCCCAATAGCAGCATCTGCAGCATGTTTTTCAGTCCGTGCCTGCTGTTTCCTCTGTGCAGTCGGGTGGGTCTAGGGGAGAGGATGTGCCTGGAGCAGTGTGACAGCAGCTGTGGGCAGAGCAGTGGAGGTTAGAACCGTTGGCAGAGAGCTGGGAAATAGCAGGAATTAATGGATTTGCTCATTTTAATATTCCCAAATCTGGGCCAGAGGGGATGAACAGTCCCCTCCAGAGCTGAGTCAGCACCATCCTGCAGCTCTCAGGGAAACTAAACCCCTTTCAATCTCAGTGTCTTTGGTCTTGCAGAGCTGCTGGAACTGCGGCCGAAAGGCCAGCGAGACGTGCAGCGGCTGCAACATCGCCCGGTACTGCGGCTCCTGCTGCCAGCACAAGGACTGGGAGAGGCACCACCGCATCTGTGGGCAAGGCCTGCACGGCCAGAGCAAGCCCCTGGCCCTGCCCACGGGCCGGGTGGCAGCGGCAGCCAAGAGCCTCGATGGCATCCCCAGCCCGGCCCTCGAGAAAACCTCGGCCACCACCTCGCGCTCCTCCACGCCGGCATCCGTGACAGCCATAGACACAAACGGGCTCTAGGAGGGAGGCTTTGCTCCTCTCCACTGGATGAGTTCCCTGGGTTTTTTTTAAGCTGAAAACTCCCCCCGCAGCAACTGTTACCACTTGACATGTTTGACACATCGCGCTGCCTCCTCAGAGCGCCGACGCTCTGCCTTTGCCCTCTCATCCTGCCTTTTCCTTTGTGGCTCATGGCCTGGGGTGAGCCTCGCCTGCAGCATCGCTCTGCTCCTCTTGGGGACACCAGAGCAGGGTCAGGACCTGGGGGACACCGGGCACCTGCTCGGGGGACCTGGACTGGGGGGAGAGCGCTGGTACACGCCAGAGGTGCTGAGTGTGGTGCCCAAGCAGAGAGCCCTGTCCTTGTGGCATGCTCAGGCTTGCTTCCCAAGGTGTCAGAGCCACCTTTTCTGCCACCTTTCCTCCATCATATCCAGTGTTCTTTCCCTACTCCCAGACAGCTGTGCCTCAGGTGGCTGTGCAGGCTGGTTTTTGCTGTGAACAGACCAGAGCCAATTTCCCAGCGGGTGCATCTCATCCTCTATGCTGTGGCAAAAGCTGAGCCCACTTCTGCCTCCAGGCTGGCAGCTGAGGGAGGAGAGGATTTATCTGCTCTAAAACAAGTGGCAGTGGCAGGGGAGGTACTGCTGGATGGCCCAGATTTCAGCCTGGTCTGTGGTGAGACAGACTGTTGGGTGTTTTCCTGTGCTGGGGGAACACATGCAGAGCAGATCTGGGCTGGGTGCAGGTGCTCTTTCCACCTGGGGGCCGTTGTTGTGTTTTTTCACTGCCTGGAAGCTGCTGGTTTGTGAGTTCCTGCTGTTGTTTTTGAGCCCAGGGATCCTCACTGGTGCAAGGGTTTATTTACAGCCTGTGCTCTCCACACACATCAGCCACATTGGTAAAAGAAAGGCAGGACTGGGTGTCCTGTGTCAATTCTTATCCCCAGCTCCAGGAGGTTCCTGCAGTGCTGCATTCAGAGATGCCCAGGGATGTGCATCCACCTTTGGAGATTGTCCCAAAAGCACGGGGTCAGAGCGAGGCCCCGTGGGGATGGGGGCAGCCTGGGCAGACCTGTCCATGGCAGAGTCCCTGCTGTGGTGTGGAAGGAGGGCTTGGAGGGACCCAGGCCAGTGCAGGCTGTGACAGCACAGCCCTGCAGCAGGGCTGTCCCAGCAGTGTCCCACAGAGGGGCCGTGGCACAGCCCATGGGACAGAGGGGATGTGCCCTCCAGGAGCCACTCCCAGCTCCCACAGCCACACACGGGGGCTCTGGAAATCCATCTCTTCAGCAGAGCCTGACTGTGTGTGTGCCCTTGCTGGGCTGGAGCCCAATGAGGCAAGTAATTCCCAAATTATTTTTGATCACTTTTTCAATTGGAGGCGAATAATGGAGCTGTAATGAGTCGTCACAGGGGTGAGCAGGGGACCTGCTGCTCCAGCCCTGGCCCCTCAGGAGAGCTCCTTGGGAAGCTGCTGTTGAGGGATAGAGCTGGTGATTCCCTGCCTGCAGGGTTTCTTTAAAAGGTCACGAGGTCTCCTGGTGTTGAAGATGGCACCAGTGGCCCTGGGGATGTCTCCCCTGTGTCCCCAGGAGTCAGTGCTGGAGCCCAGCACTGGCATTGAGGCAGCTCCCAGTGGGGGTGGCACTGGAGCCACCCTGACTGCAGCAGCCCATCCCAGAGGTGTTCAGGGCAGTCAGGGAGGGATTTCCTGCCCTAAGGGGACAGGGACACAGTCAGAGTCTCAGCAGGTTGAGATGTCCCTGTCACCTGCAGCCCCAGCCTCATGCTGTGGGTCTGTGGTGGCAGTGCCAGGGTGGGTGGGAAGGGAGAGCAGGGCAGGGCTGGAAGGAATTGCTTGTAAATAGATTGTCTTCCATAATTCTCATGCAACGTTGATGGCTGTGTATTAAAATTAACCCCAGTGTAAATGAATGAAATACTAACAGTCATGATTAGAATGATTGCTTCTTTCTTTTTTGTTGTTTTGCTTTTTTAAAAAAAAAGATGGAATGATAAATGTGAACTTGGGGCGTGGGAAAACATTGGGGTGAGGTTTATATTTTTTTTCTGACATTTAATTCTGTAATAGAAATTTGTTACTTCATTCCTGTGCATAACTTATTTAATGTCCTGTATAAAGGAACCCAAACTGTTACAGATGTATTTAGTTTGTTCTACTCAAAAGTAGTCAATAAAAAGACTATATTCATCCTCCAGCTCCCCCTTCTCTCTGGGGAAGGGCAGAGGTTTTCAGCAGTGCTCAGACAGCTCTTGGGGTTTTTGGGCAGTGCTGCCACACCTTGGCCATGGCCAGGGGACTTCTAGGGACAAAAATTGCCTCCCCTGTGATGGTGATGCTGTGGGTGAAGCCTGGGAGCATGTGCAGGCAGAACTGGAGTTCAGTGTGTTGTTTTCTGAGCTTTTTGTAAATGACCTTTTTTCCTTTATGTGAGCACAGAGCAGCCTGCAGGGTGCTGTCACAGCTGGCTGCCACTGCCAGCCCTGTGCCCCCCAGGGATGTCCCCTGCCCACATCTTGGCTTAATCGGAAGATTTTGGTCTCTAGACTGCTGCAAACATTAATTCAGTGATGAAGAAACCCAAAACTCAGGGGTAAACCCCACACGGGGCTGGGGAGGCAGCTTAGGAATCCCAAACCAGTGCCTGCTGTAGCTCTGCCTCTGTGGCTGCTCCGAGTGCCCTTCTCTAACCCTGGCTGTGCCCTGGCACAGCTTGTCCCTTTCTACTGGCCCACGGTGATGCTGTGGCTCCAGCACATCCCTGGATCCCTTGTTTGTTACTTCCAGGGGCAGGAATGTGGCCCTGAGCCCAGCAGCTGCTCCTGCACAGGGCTGAGCCACTTCTGCTGCCCTGTGATCACAGCAAATCCTGGATTTGGCTGGGGAAGGCAGCAGGTACTGATAATCAGGTAAACAACTTGGTGTTTGGAGGATGGGTCCCCATGGGAACAGGGACAGGCTCTGCCACCCCATCCCTGGGAGGGGCATTTGTGCTTTGGGTGCTGAGCCTGCCCTGGGCTGGAGCCTGTGCCCAGCAGCTGCTGTTCCTCCAAACAGGAGCTTCCCTGATCCATCTCTGCCAGCTCACTCCCTGGCACCCCAAACCCAGGCAGCTTCTACTGGAGCAAAATAAGCACCCTAAAACCCAGTGACCCCCCCGTGTGCTGTCCCCCCCTGGGGCCAGGGGTGACGCCATGGCAAGTGGGGATGAGGGGTCCCTGGGATGGAGCTGCACCCACTGCCCCTTCAAGAACAGACTTTACTGCCTGCATCCAGGGATGTGAGGAGAAACACTCAAATTCATGTTTCTGGTGGAGCAGCACCCACAGGGAGTGGGAGAAGAGGTGGGGAGTGGTAGCAGATCCCAGGTGAGTAAGGAGTGGGGGTGCAGGCACCTGTGGTGCCACACTGGTATTGGGGACAGGCAGGGGCACAGGGATGATGTTTTCCATGCCAGGAGGGTGGCTGGTGTCCCTCCTACCCCTGTGCCCTCCCACTCCCTCCACATGTGGCTGTGACAATGCATTTTTCCCTGGCTCAGCAGAGGATCTGCTGCTGCTGCACCACCAAGGAAACCTCCAGTGCCATCCCTGGAGCAGGTGGGATCTGCTCCAGCCTTCCCCCCTCATTTAGTGCCCTCCATCCCAGAGTCCTCCCCATTAACTCAGCTCCAGCTTCTGGCACCACTGTCCAGTGCTAACGCTGGTTTATGAGGACTGAGGAAGCAGCAGAGGCTGGAGCCACTCTGGCCTTTCCTGGGAGAGGCTGGGGCCTGAAGCCACTGTGGCTTTCCCTGGCAGTGAGCTGTGCTGGGGACAGGTTCAGCCATGGGCACAGCTGGTGGGGCACAAAGCCAGTCTCAAAGCCACAGCACGTGCTGCCAGCGTGGCAGGACAGGGTCAGGTACACCTTGCCAGAAGTACTTCATGAAATGGTTTTTTCCCTAGAAAACACTCTTCACAATCTGTATCAGGCCCCCTGGCTCCCTGGGCAGGATGTCATAGCTGACTGTGTCCCCTGCCCATCCCAATACCCTGGGCAGCCTCGGAGCCAGGAGGAAGAGGAGCTGAGTGCAAGAGGGACTGAGGCTCCTGGCATGCAGCAGCAGCTCAGTGCTCCCCCAGGGCCAGGCTGCCACCCCCACACACGGCTCCCCCAGGCAGCTCAGACACTGTCTTAGGAGCAGGATAAATAAATAAATTGACATTAAAAGAGCAAAGGAGCAAAACACTGGCAGGGCCGAGGGCAGGCAGCGCCCGCTGGCCGCAGGAGGGAATGGAGGGACAGGGAGGTGACAAAGGTGACGAAGGTGCCCAGGGCTCCCTGTCCTCCTGCATGCTGATGGTGTCCTGGAGACAGCTGCCCCGGGTCAGTTGTTGTTCATGATCCACCAGGAAGCTGGGAAGAGAGGGAAAGCAGGGAGGTGAGGGCAGTGGGAAGCTGGGAATGGGGATTTAGGGTGGTAGAGATGGGGGACCTGACCCTACAAGTCCCTGGCTCTAAAGCACCCACCCCCACCCTGGGCAGGGAGCGTGGCCATGGCATGGCCTGGAGAGGGGTGATCTCCTGGAACTGTGGCAACCTCTGCAGGAGAGCACTGGGAATGTGCTCAGTGGGATGGCAGGTCAGGGGCAGCACAGGGTTCAGTCCAAATTAATCCATGTTTCATGGACTACTATTTTATAAGAGCCTGAAGTGATCCCTGAAATCAAACTGAGGCTTAACTGAGTTCCCAGTTCCCACACCTGGTCCCATTTTTGTTAGTACCATGGGATGTGCCTGTTCCCTGTGCTAGCCACCCCCCTGCCCTAGCACTGGGCTGCACCCCTGGATGCAGCCCTGGGACTGACCCAGGAGCACTAGCTGACCAGGCTCAGGGCTCAGGTGAAAAACAGAATGAAGCACCAGGTGTATTTGGGACAGGACTCAGCATATCTGCTACCTGGGCAGTGTCCCTGCTCCTGGCTGTCCCCACTGGAGAGCACCCTTGGCAGGGGACAGACCCCAGCTCACACAGCCAAACCTGCTGGGCTAAATGGGCCTTACCCTGGCTTGAAAAATCTCATTTAGGTCACCCCAAACCAATCTTCTGCTCTGAAGGGTGCCACAGTGCCAGCTCCTGTCCTCTGCAGCACACCCAGAGCAGGACTGAGGCAGCCCTCACCTGGGAAGAGCATGGTGGTCAGCAGCTCCGGGGACTCCAGCAAGCTGATGATGGACTGCTGGAAAGTCTTGCTGCAGCTGGACTGCAGGTGGCTGTAAAAGAGAGTGTAGGCTCAGGGGAATGTGGTGCCAGGACCCTCTGCCCACACACAGGGACAGGGCAGCTTCTGCAATGCCCAGCAGCAGCCCCTCTCCTGCCCTGCTCCCCAAATCCTTCACCAGGCTGTCCACCCCTGTGAGCTGCAAATGAAGCGCTCAGGGCACAGCAGTGGGACAGGCTGGCCAAGGAAAGGGAGCAGTGGGGAAACCCTGTGAGCCCCCCAGGCATGGACACTGTCCCACCTTCTCCACGAGGTCACGTCCTGCCAGAACTCGTAGAGGATGAAGCAGGCCTCGTCCGACAGCTTGCAGGCAGAGACACTGTGGGGACAGAGTGACCCTGAGCCGGGGATGGGCAGCCTGGCACGGCCCTGGCACCAGCCTGGCACGGCCCTGGCACCAGCCTGGCATGGCCACGTGTGCCCCAGCAGCCTGGGACAGCAGGGCACTGCTGAGCACATCAGCCTCACCACGAGGCTCCCAAAGCACAGTCCAGGTGCTATCACAGCTTGTGAGCAGCTCCAGAGGGTCCCGAACCCAAATCCTGCTTCACAGCTCCTGTGTCCAGGTGGCAGAGGAGCTTTACAGCTCTTGCACTGGTCTTTGCTGCTGCCCAGGAGCCAGCACATTCTGTGTTTTATTATTTCTCCCTCCACAGCTCATCCTGCCAGCCCCTCGGAGTAGCTGTATGTCACCTGTCACCCTTCACACGGTGGGGAAACTGAGGCACAGGGGCAGGAGCTGAGCTCACAGCACAAACCCACAGCTCTCTGCCCCCAAAGTGATTCTTCCCTCATTCCCTCCTGCCTGGGAAAGGCTGGGGCTGCCCCCAGCCCATGGGCAGGTGGGTGAGAGGCAGCTGGGGCTAACAGGGCAGTGCTCGGGGTGCAGGGCCAGGGGAAGCAGCTGTGCTGGGCTGCAGCAGCAGCGATTCCAGCTGAGGAGCAGCCTTTCCTGCAGCTGCTGGCAAGGGCTGCTGGAAGGGGCCAGGCCCCCGGGGGACAGCACAGCGTGACACCCAGCAGCTCTGAGGCTGTGTCCCTGCTCCCACAAGGGGCTTTGCCATTCCCTGGAGTGACCCAGGCCTGTGGAGCCTCCTCGGGCTCAGCTCCAGCTCACGTGGAGAGCCAGCCCATGCAACGCCGCCCCACTGCCTCCACAAGAGCCCTGATGACAAAGAAGCCATCAATTCCAAAGGAAAAGCCTCCCATTCTCTCCACCGCACGTGTCACAGCGAGCATCTTCCTTTTGTTTGGACTGAAAATGTGAATTTGTGCTGTTGAAAGTGGAGAGCTGAGAAAGGACACTTGAAACGGGAACAGCACGAACATTCCCTGCTGGAAGCGGCCTGGAGTGTCCCATGGGAGAGGGGAAGGGAGCAGCTGTGCCATCAGGGCCAGGCTGGTCCTGCCACGTCCCTGCAGGCAGAGCAGGGCTCTGGGGCAGTCTTGGCCTCACCCAAGGGCAGCTTCAGGTGCTCGTGGCAGCTTCCCACAGTCTCTCCATAAATCAGTGCTCTGCAGGAGCTCTGCCCTTGACCTTTCCATCGCTTCTGAGTCCTTCAGTGCTGGAGGAGCTCACAGGAACATGCCACGGCCACTCCTGCTGCCATAAACCCTCCCCACTCCTCGCCAGGCCCTGGTTCTTCCTGGGAATACCTGCAGCAGATGGGTGATACTGCAGGGACACTGCTGCAGCCGTGATACTCATCCTGCCTGCCAGGCCCCAGCCCACCCTTGCCCTGGCCAGCACACAAAACATTCCACACAAACCCTTGTGTCCCCCGAGGGTGTTAAAACCCCCATTTCTAGGGGAGCCACCCCCAAAGCGCCCCCAAAACACCGCACTTACTGCAGGCAGCTGCTGTGCCCGGCCGTGCCCTCGGCGTAGGAGCGGAACGCCTGCCGGAACTCCTCGATGCTGCTCGTGGCCACCGAGATCTGCCTCTTGGCCACCAGGATGTGCTGCCGAGGGACAGCACGGCCTCAGGGACTGTCCCCTCCTGGCCTCCCTGCTCCCCCCGCCGTGCCATCCCAGCACCTCCGTGCTGGGGACAACGGGGACACCACAGTGCGGCTTCCTCCCAGCTGCACAGGCTGTCTGTACAAGGACCGACAGGAGATGCTCCATCCCCAGACAGGGGCTCTTGCTTTGGGGCTGCCGCAGCTCCCCCAGCAGAAAGGGGCTTGGGGACCCCTCCACTTGGGTCTGGGGTTACTCAGAGCTCTCCTGGGGGATCTGGGCTCTCACAAGCAGAGGGGTGCCTTGCTCTGGGCTGGCTGTGGGCACTGCCCGGGGCTGGCAGGGACAGGAGGGAGCTGCATTTGTCCCGTGGATGGTCCCACAGCCGCTCCCAGCCCTGGATCCCACCCTGCTCCATCAGCAGGTCACAGCAGAGCTCCCCCAGCCTGGGACACAGGGGCAGCGTGTGAGAGGCGTCACCTGCAAACCACGGGGCAGGGATGGGCACTTACAGCATCCTGGCCTTTGCACAGTGTGCTTTCCTCCTTCAGCGGCTCCAGACGTGGGCTCTGTGTTAGCACCAGAGGAGAAACCAGCGTTACTGGGAGAGCTCTGCAGCACGACAGGCACTGCCCAGGGGACAGCTGGCCCCGCTCCAGGGACATTCCCTGGGGTACCTGCGGGAGGGCAGGGCTGTGCCCTGCACATCTGCGGGGTCAGCGGGGCCTGACGGAGCCGGGGAAGCAGGAGAGGGTCAGCAGGGCTGAGGGGGAAGGGAGGCTCAGGGCAGGGCTGGGGCCAGTGCGTGGCTGCAGCTCTGTGACAGTGCCAGGACTGAAGAGGGGGGATGCTGGCAGGGGGGGTCCCAGCACTGAGCTGGCCGTGCCCAGGTGTGGGGCAGCCCCAGCACCCCCCTTGGGCACACACCTTGCACTCCAGCTTCTCGATGAGCTGCTGGAGCCTGTTGATCTGAGCCCGCCACTGGCTGTTGTCCTCGACACAAACACCTGCAGGGCAAAGGGCACCAAGGTGTCACCCAAAAAAAGCTCTTTTGTCATGGCCAAAGCTTGCTCAAGACCTAAAACCCACAAAAGCTTCTAAACCTCTGATTTAATCCACAAAACCTGATTTTTGTTTTCTACTGGCTGAGAGATACAACATCCTCCAGATGCTCCAGCTGGCATCTGGGTGAGATGCTCCAGGCTGCATTCTGGAGAAGCCCTCACTGCCCAGTGCGGCTGGAGAGGTGGCACTTGGGGACATGGGTTAGTGGTGGCCTTGGCAGTGCTGGGGGAACAGTTGGGTTTGCTCTTGGAGATCTTTTCCCACCTTTCTGTGATTCTGTGCTGGTCCCACACCCCCTCCAGGGCACAACCAACCCGAGGAACAGCAAGTACCTGTTGTCAGCATCCCAGAGTAGGGATCTGTTGGGGACAGGCAGACATTCTTCTGTCCCCTGCGCCCACACCGCCTCCCTGACCTCAGGCCAACCAAAGTCTCCGATTTCTTGATCTCCTTTCTGGAATTAAAAAAAAAAAAAAAGCAAAAGGAGGGGTTGAAGTCATTTCTAGAAATGTCAGCTCCACACTGGGCTGGGAAAGGGCAGATCCTGCTCCTGGCTGTCCCTCCCTGTGAGGAGTGGGGCTGGGGACAGGGGGACCAGCACATCCCACCCAGTACCTCTCCCGTCCCGCCTGCTCCTCCACGGTGTCCACAGCGCACTCGAGGGATGCCTGCAGGGACTGCAGCTGGTGCATGGTTTCCCGCAGCAGGAACCGGGTCAGGAACTGCTCCATCTTCGAGGAGGTCTCGTACCTCTGGGGGACAGTGGGGAGGATCTGTCAGATCTGGCTCTGTGCAGGGGCAGCAGAACCACACCTGGAAGGGGCTGTCCCTTACATAAACCGAACAAGGTGGATTTCAATGAAATTTTAATTACCACCAAGAGTGATGCTGTGGGGCAGAAGTGACACTGTGGGGCAGAAGAACCCTCGGGGTGCATTGCCTGTGAGATCACAACGGGGAATGCAGCTGTGGTTCCATGGGCACTACGGCCCCAGCACTGCCAGCACCAGGAGCCGTGCAGGAGGGCGGATGGACACAAGCCACAAGGTAATGACCACTCTCAGGGACAGCCCCCAGCCACAGGGAGGGCTCCAGGGCTGGCACAGCATCCCCTGTGCTCCCTGCTCACACACTGCTTTGCTCACTCCAGGGCTCAGGGACAAGGCTGGGAGCCTGTGGTGGCCCCCTGGGTGCTGGCAGCTCCTTCCAGGGATCCCCTACCACTGGCAGGCCTAGGCTGGGGCTGGCTTTGTGCCCTCTCTGCCCAGGAAAACAGTGCCAAGCCTGTCTGCGTCCAGGAGAGATTCCTTGATGAATTTCTGATGCGTGCTTACACTGGAGGTGTAAAAGTGCATCCAGAGGGGCATGTGAGAAGCTTTGGGGAGAACAATGGGGTCACCTAGCCTGGAGAGTGCCCAAAGAACGGCTCAAGAGGCACACCATGCCACAGGAGCATGTCTGGGAGGCATAGAGAGCCAGGGAAGTGCCTGGACACACACAGAGGCACCCCAAACTCCTCCCTTTCTCTGCCAGTTGGGATCACAGATCCTCTCAGCTCCCCTCCATGTGCTACGGGCTCTGAGGGCAGCAGCATTCACAGAATCATAGGATGTTAGGGAATTGGAAAGGACCTTGGAGATGATCCAGTTCCAATCCCCTTCTGCCATGGCAGGGACACTGTCCACTATCCCAGGTTGCTTCAAGCCCTATCCAACTTGGCCTTGAGCACTTCCAGAGATACAAGAGCAGCTACAGCCTCTCTGAGCACCCTGTGCCAGAGCGTCCCCACCTTCGCAGTAAAGAACTTCTTGCACTTAGTATCTGGCATAAATTTCCCCACTTTCAGTTTGAAGCCATTCCCCCTTGCCCTGTCACTGCAGTTCCTGAGGAAGAGTCGCTCTCTCACTTCCCTGGAGCCCCTTCACACCCTGGGAAGGTGCTGGGAGGTCTCCTCACAACCTTCTCCAGGTTGAACAGCCCCAGCTCTCTCAGCCTTTCTGCAGGGGGAAGGTGCTTCAGTGCCCTCAGCAACTTCATGGCCTCCTCTGGACTTGCTCCAGAAGTTCTATGTCCTTCTTATGCTGAGAACATCAGAACAATATCCCAAATGGGATCTCACATGAGCAGAGTAGAGGAGGAGAGTCACCTCCTTTCACCTTCTGGCCCCTCTCCTCCAGATACAACCCAGGATTTGGTCCAGCTACTCAATTTTCCTGCCCAGTTTTCATTTGCCTTCTCAAACTCACCTAACTGTCCTTGCACAGTTAGAAAACCTCCAGGGACGGCGACAAGGTTCCCAGGGAGAGAAGCTCAGCGACACAGGCAGCGAGGAGACAGGAGGGAAGGCTGTGACATACCCAGACACTTCTAGAGCAGACAGCGCTGTCCTCCAGTGGGGCTGAGCCAGCCCCCCTTGCAGAGCAGGTACCTGAGCCTGCTTTGCCCTCACGAGACCCCTCTTGTTCCCCTGCAGGCTCTTCCTGCGTGGCCGCCATCCCTGCGGAGCGCCAGCCATGCTGAGGCCTGCGGTGGTCATCGACAGCGGCAGCCGCTTCACCCGTGGGGGCTTTGCGGGCCAGGAGCAGCCCCAGTGCGTGCTGAGGACGGTGCTGGTGCATCCCTGCAGCGTGGGCACCCCAGGGGAGCCCCAGCAGCTCTCCCCTGCCTCGCACAGCCCAGGCGGCTCGGCCGCAGCCCCACGCTCTTCCCTGCTCAAGCACGGCGTTGTTGAGGACTGGGACGGCATGAAAACCCTGTGGAGGCACCTCCTGTGCTGCTGCCTCAAAGTTCTCCCAGAGGAGCACCCGGTGCTCCTGGCTGAGTCCCCGTCCTGCCCCGCCACCGACAGGGCCAAGGCGGCCGAGGTGCTGTTCGAGAGCTTCGGGGTGCCCGCCCTACACGTGGCCAACAGCGGGTTCCTGTCGCTCTGCGCCCACGGCAGAGTCACCGGGCTGGCCGTGGAGGCCGGGGCAGCGCTGTCCCACGTCACCCCCGTCTGCGAGGGCCAGACCCTGAGGAAGGGCAGCCACAGCCTGGGGGTGGCCGGGGACCACCTGTCCAGGCACCTGCACCGGCTGCTGCTGCAGAGCCCCGCGGAGCCCTCGGTGCTGCAGGCCCTGACGAAGAAGGTGCTGACCCAGCTTAAGGAGCAATGCTGCTACGTGTCCTTGGACTTCGAGAGAGAACTCTGGGAGAAAGAGTCCCATCACCCAGCCAGATTCCAGACCCCTGATGGGCACTGGATTACCCTGGGCAAGGAGCGCTTCTGCTGCCCGGAGCCGCTGTTCCGGCCGGAGCTGCTGCACTGCAGCTGCCCTGGGCTGCACCAGCTGGCAGGGCAGAGCCTCCAGGCGATCCCTCAGCACATCAGGAGGCAAATTCTGGGCAACATCGTGCTCTCAGGGGGCTCCTCCATGTTTCCTGGCTTTCCTGAGAGGATGTGCTTGGAGTTGAACTTCCTTTTCCAAGGCAAAGGTGTCCACATCGAGGTCCTGGCGAACCCCAAGAGGGGCACAGCAGCCTGGGCTGGGGGCTCCATGGCAGCCTCGCTCACGTCCTTCCAGCACACGTGGATGACAAAGGGCGAGTACCAGGAGCACGGGGCCGAGTATGTGCACAGGAAATTCCAGTAGAGAGGTGGCAGCCATCCCACTCTACAGGAATGACTCTGAAGCACTGCCCTGCTCTGGGCACAGCTGTGACCACATGGCTCCTGCGCTGCTGCAGGGGTGCAAGTCAATTAAAGTGACCCAAAAGAAACAAAGTGCTTTTCACTGACACTCCAGGTTATTTCATTTCCACCATCTAACAAGGGTGTGCCCTTGTGTCAGGCTGGAAAACTCTTGGGGCTCATGCTGGAGATCCACCCCGCACTGACTCTCTGGCCTGGGTACATTCAGTCAATCCTAATGCTCCAAGGTGCATTTCCCAGCTGGAAATGCAGCTGTCAGGACGAGGAAGGGACCTTCTCCATCTGTCAGCACTACAGGACCCCCAAGGGCAGCCCCAAGTGTGGGAGGAAGAAGCTGAGCAGGGAAAGGTCCACACAGGGGGTTTTCATCCCTGCTGGAAAATGAATAATTTTTCTGCCTCAGGAAGAGGACAGCAGCAACAATGACAAGATGCAGCCATAGCGAACTGAGCTCCAGCTCTGCATCTCCAGCCTCTCCCAGCCAAGCATCCCACATGTTCCCACAAAGTCTTCCTTGCTCACAGCCCCAGAAATGGAGAGCACGGGGCTGGGGATCACCCTTCCCCTCCTCATCCCAGCGTGTGCAGGCACTGAAATCCCTGCTAGCACTGCCTCTCTCTGCCTGCCCGACTCCTGCCAGCCTGGAGTCATTCCTCACTTGAAGGGGAACACTCCAACCTCCCCAGGACACACCTGGAGTGAGTCCCCAGGGGGGACAGCAGATGTGTTATTCACCCACCACATCGTTCTGCACAGTCCATTTTGCTGCCCAAAATGCAAACCCACACACTGCCATCCCTCTGGCACCACCGAGGGCCCTTCCCCCAGCAAGCAGCCAAAAGGGGTGTGCTCCCATCTCCGAGGTGTCCTTCCAGCCCTGCCACAGCCTGGCCATGCAGACACTTCCCCTTGCCTGCGGCTTGGAGGCTTCTCCCCAAGGACATCACTCCCCTTCCCAGGGCCAGGTTTTGGGAGAAGCACCAACCCTGCCTCCCAGCACTCCCCATCCTCTCAGCTTCTACCCTCAATTGCCTGAGCCTCACGTCCTCCTAGCTGCAGTTTCATGGCAAGAGCAGAGCTGCTCTCACCGCACCACATTCAGCCTGCCCTGCGCCCCACAGCTCGCTCAGGGCACTCCCTACACCCCAAACACACGGGCACAGGCACCAGTGTGGGGTGGCAGCCCCCAAAACCCCACTGCCAGCACGGGGCACGCTGTGCTTGGAGGGGACCGAGCTGCAGAGGGTCCCATGGGGACACAGCAGCACTGCCAGCTGCCTCCTGCCTCGGCACACACAGCACGCCCAGGGGAACGCGCTGCAGACAAGGATGGAAATAACCATCCCTCGGGAGAACTCCAGATGCTGCCTCACCCAGTTTGGGAAATTGCATGCCAGGGGAGAGAAAGAGCCATCACACTCCTCATTTTGGGGCAAAAAACCAAAATCCTCTCATCAGATGTTGCACAGATGTCAAACCTTCTGTTGTCAGAGGTTCAATGAATTCACCAAGCACAGCATTTTCTGCTCATGGCAAAGCCCCACGGCTGGGAATCACAAAGGAAATAACTGAGCGAGCACAGGACGAGGAATTTTGGTCGTGTACTGGCATCTCAGCTGTGTTTACCCAGATGAAAATTACCAAGTTGCCAAGAGCTGCTGTAGCTCTGCTTTTGAGGGGTTTTATTGGTTTCTTATGATGATAGTTAGGCTCAGGGCAGAATGGAATGGGTGGCCACATAATTCCTGCCTAAGGATAAATACGGCTGCCTGGCTTGGAGAGGTATTTATGTGAGGGTCTGCAGTGTTTGCACACTGGAGAATGGAAAGATTTTAGCATAAAGACCCCCTGTGAGAAACATCAGGCTGTTCTCTGAGGTATTTCCACTGTTCACTTCCTATCCTGATGCAATTATATTGCAAACATGAAATTCAGCCACAAAATAAGGTGTAATTAGCACACTACAGCACAGCTATCAAGTTATATTTTACAAATAAGTGGGAATGACAGAATATGGAAGAAAAACTCTATTATTGAAAAGGCATATTTTCTTCAGCAACTTCCCAGCAGCCCAGTGAGGAAGGATGGAACCCCTAATGGTTTGGTTTCCTCCTGCTGACCTGTAGATGCACAAAAACAACCCTGAGCAGGTTTGCTGCTCACACACACACAACTTCTGCAGTAACTGCAGTCACCCAGGACAAACCCAGCTTGCACTTCCCACACTTTATCCCAGGGTTTCTCCTGACAGGGAGCGTGGGAGCAGACTGAGGAGACTGCCAGCCAGGAGACAGCTGGGACACAGCCCAGTGATCCATGCCAGGTATCCTGGCCCGCAGCAACACATGCACAGCTGGGAATATTTGATCCCAAAAAGGCTTTTGGCAGCATTGCCTCAAACCACAGCTCCCAAATACACCCATGGCACGTTCCCCCTGAGCCTTGATTTCCTTATTTCCCTCCATTGGCATGGTCTGAGTAGCCCCCCATGGAGCTGTTTTCCTGCTGTTTTTCACATCCCCAGCTGTGCCTTGCTGGAGGATGCAGGGCTGAGGAACTACTGGAGATGGAAGGGATGGATCTCCCTAATCAAGAGATGCAGTGCTGAGACACAGCTCAAGCCAGAGTCTCCTCCTTCTCCTTCTTCCTGCCAGCCAGGACGTCTCTGCCTGCTCCAGTCAGGCAAAGTCCTGGTAAACACAGCCTGGCAAGAACAGGCAGGGCCTGCATATCCTTCAGCAGGGCTCTTCCAGTTTTCTCAGTGCACAAGCAGCTCTCTGGGATGACAATTCATCTGGTTCTTCCATGAGGGACCTCTCTCTGCCAAAGTGGGGCTCCCAGACCGCAGAGATGTTTGAAGCAAAATATTTGAGGGGCAGGCGTAATATGGGACATCTGCTCTCTGCCCTGGCTCACAGAGGTGTGAGCTTTAGCCAAAGTCCTGCCCACTAATCCCATCATTAACTCAAGCCCGAGTTCAACTCTGGAAATGCAAATGTGGGAATATATTCAAGTCCCAGCAGGTAGGAATGCAGCATTTATCATCTCTGGCAGCCTGCAGCAGTGGCAGGTATCCCACAGCTCTGCAGGAGCCCTGCCCACTCCTGCCTTCTCCCCAGATCAGAGCTCAGAACACCAGGGAAGTGTAGGAAAGAGATTCCCAGGAGGATCAATGGGATCCTGCCCTAGGGCACATCGGGGTTGGGATCAGAGCACCTGGTCAGCACAGACCCCTCCTGGGTGAGAGCAGGGCTGGGAACACTGGACTGCTCTGGCTCCAGGCAGATCCAAACAGGTGGAGAAATGAATCCATCCAAATTTTTCCTGTTTTTTCAACAGGAAAAACCTGCTTCTCTTTTCCAGGGAACACCGGTGGCACCAGGAGCTCTGGAGGGAGTGAATGCCTCACAGCATTACTGTGGAGCAGAGAGTGACTGTGCTGCCCTTTGGAGAAATACATGACTATACACATTCATTACCCAAAAAAAAAACCAGGACAGAAAGGAACTGAAATAAAGCACAGCTCTCTGGAGAGGATTCCTCCTCTCCCTCTGGACTAGTATTTAATAACTGTGAGTGGGGCCAGGGAGCTGAACCAATGAGAAAATGCATTTTCAGGAGATTCCCTCTCCTGGCATGAAATTTCCACATGTACAGGGAAACACTGCTGAAACTGGCTCTGGCCAGAGAAGAACTCAGAGAGGGACTGACACTGCAGAGACACAAAGACCATTCTGATGAGTGTGGGACTGGTCCCCCTTTTCTTCCCATCTGACCAAGAGATCATCACAAGGATGATGCCCCTCATCTGCTTGGAACAAAGCCTCGATGGCAAAGAAAGGGTTTTCCCCTGGCTCAGCCCCAGCCCAACAAACAGCTGAACCTCTGATACATCTCAGGTGCAAAAGGAGCTGCTGGTCCCTGAGCAGGGCCCTTCCAGCACTGCCTTTCCCCACTGCCCTCACCAGCAGCCCCCAAACTGCTTCCCATCAGCACAGCTGCGGGGAGAGCACTGGTGCAGGGGTGAGCTCTGCAACAGGCTGGGAGAGCAGGAGCTGCAGCAGCCCCCAGAGCAGCTCCTGCCCCTCTGCAGCCCGCAGGGAGCACAGCCCATGCTGGCTCCGTCCGGAGCACGGGCAGCCCTGCAGGCACGTTCTGAGCCTCGCTGCCGGGTGGGAAACACTTTGTTTTGGCTCAGAACTCAACACAGGCTCTCAGTGATGCTCCCTGCTCCCGTGGGCAGGACCCTGCGAGGAGCTGCTGGAACAGCCACTGCCAGAGCCCTGCAAGGGAGGAGATGATGTCTCCAGAGCACAAAAGCTTTGGATTTACCCTTCTCCCCCTCAGCCTTGGCTCCCCATCCTCCAGGCTGTGTGGCTGCAGCACTGTGTGCACATGCAGACAACCCAAGCACACACTGACACCCCTTGATTTGAGGGGTTTGATGCCTCCAAGCCCCAGATTTCACACTAAGCAGCAGCTGAGCTCCCCACGGCTCCAGCCTGACGCCCTGCTACCCTGCAGCCCTCCCCTGGTGCTGTCCTTACCAGCTTGGTTTTGTCCATGGCTGCCAGCACCGCAGCGTTGAGGGTTTCCAGGGCAGAGAGCACATTCCTGTATTCCCCAAGGTACGCCGAGAAATAATCTGGAGCAGGACAGAAGACCACAGTCAGGTTCCTGAGCAGCTCCATCTCTGCCTCCCCTGCTCCTGCTCCCCACACACAGCTCAGAGCTGCAAGGGCATTCCCCTCCCTTTCCAGAATCATTCTCCCACTTGGACTGAAATGAAAAGTCCTTCCCTATGCCCTTGGGAAAAGCTCCTCCGTGCTGGGATCCAGCCAGAGGGACCTTCGATGCCACCCAGTCCTGCCCAGGGCACACACACAAGCCCCAGCACACGCACCCTGGGGAGGGGAAGCTCTCCCTGACTTACCACACAACTTCTCCGTGTCCACGTTGCTGCAAGAAACACAAAAAAGCTCCCGTTAGATAGTGGGGCTGGTGTGGGGGAAACAGTGGTGGTGAGCAGGGGTTTGGGGGCTGGGTTTGAGTCCTGGTGGATTTGCTGCTTGTTCGTGTGTTTTCAGAAGTTGCATTAGAAAAACAAGGAGCTGCACAGGTTTGGAGCCAGCAGCTCAGGAGCCATGCAGCACCCAGGGGCAAGAAAATCTGCTCCACCAACATCTGCTGGAGCTGGAGTGTGCTGGGAAAGCATCTGTGACCATAGAGTGGGGTTGGGATGCCCCACACCCCTGGCTAGCCAGCTGGGTTGGCTGCCCCACTTCTGAGCCCTGGAGCTGCTTCTTCAATACAAGCTCTTCCCCCAAAGGTGGGAAGCATCCAGCCAGGGCTCCCTCCTTGTTTATCCCTGACCTCAGCCCAGGTCCTCGCCATGGCCAGACCCCCTCCTCTGCCCTCTGCCCCCTTCAGCTGCTCCACCTCCTCGTCTTCCCTCCCTCAGAGTGCCGGTGATGTGGGGCTGTCTGCAGGCTCCCAGGGGCTGGATGGCTTCACAGCCCTCCAGAGAAGTTGTTCCTGCCCTGAAGGCCATTAAAGCAGGGGTCTGGCTCCAAACACCTGGAGGCAGGAGCCAGACCCCCACCCTTTTCACTAACAGAGAGCACTGCACTGCAGGATCCACCCTGCATCCCTGCAGGGCTTGGGCAGATCCCTCCTGGGGCTGCTCAAGGTGCTGCTGGGGTGTAGAGGGAGGAGGAAATGTTCAAAAACAGCCCCAGGTTTTGGGATGGGTCTGCATGGTGCTGCTGGATCTGCTCAGGTGGCCAAAGCCATGGAGGCAGAGCTGCTCTGGGTGCCCAGCATCACCCAGAGCCTGTAGGGACAGGATGTCATTTATTCAAATCAGCCTCTGCTCAAGGCATTCTGCTGCCTCAAAATCCCCCAAATGGTTGCAACCATCTTTAATCCTGATTGGGAAAGCAGAAGAGAGCCCCAAAGAGAGCTTTTTAAGTGGTTTTTAAGTGTTTAAGTGCTGTCACATATGGAGGAATCAGCAGTACCTGGAGTTTGCCAGGCTCCAAGCACCAGGAATGCTGCAGTGCTGCTGCCCAGGGGGTGGGAAACCGTGGCCACATCACCCTGTCCCCCCTGTGACACTGCTCACAGGGCAAAGGGACAAAAACACCCCCTGTAAAATCAGAGAGCAGTGTTTGAAGTGTCCAAACTGCCATTTAAGGTGAAATAATTGAAGATATCAAAGGCTGTTTTCTGTCTCTCGCTTTCTTCTGGGCTTCCACTGAGAGCACCTGAACAGTAAGCAGTGGTTCAAGGCATGGGAATATTTTGGTGTGAGGGGTGGCAGAGGCAGGGCAGGGGGACTGCAGATCCTGTGCTCTGTGGCTGCCCCTGGAGCTCTGCAGGCAGCAGAGAGGGGCAGTGAGGGGCGGCCACTCAGCTCAGCTATTTTAAACATGCACGAGCTGATTTAGGCAGGGCTCTGTGCACTGACCTGGCACTGCAGGCACTTTTTAAAGTGGATTAAAAAATCGTTTTTCCCTCGAGATTCAATACAGATAAACCTGCAAAGCCACAGCCCCTTGCTCTGCCAGCTGCACTCTGTCCAGCTTTGCTGATCCCATCTCTGGGCAGCTCTGCTGGACAGAAACACTGGGGTTTGGAGCACCAGTGTACATTGGAAAAAGGTTTTGCTGGACCAGCGGTTTCCCCCTTTATTTCTGGCAGCTGCCTGGAGCCTGCAGAGCTGCTGCAGTGCTGCAAGAGCCCTGGCACTGCAGCACCAGTGACACAGCCTGTCGGAGCTGTGCCCCAGAGCTGTCACTGCAGGGAAACACTGGCTCCCACCTGGTAAAAGTCACCAAAGAGGGGATGTGGACACCTTGTGGACACATTACCCAGGCATTTGCCCTGGTCCCAGTGAGCACCTGGGGCTGGCACCGGTTTCAGCAGGAACAAGGAGCCACCAGCTCAACCCACAGCCCGTTCCCAGCTCAGCTCCAGCAAGGTGTGACAAACAGCTGCCATCAACTCCCACCCTGTGGCTTCTAAGGTTATTAATAATTCTTTATATCTTGGCTGTTTGCTGCCTAAAAAAGAAATGTTAACTAATCAGTCACTAAACCACTGAACATTGAACCAATCAATGACATCTTATGGCAAAAAGTCATCCCTCTGAGAGTAATCCAGGAGAAGATCTGCTCCCTTCCCTCCCTGACAGCAGCCCTGCACAGGAGCCTCTCCCCAGTCCCACAGCCTGCAGCAGCCTCAGGGCACAGGCAGGGGCAGGACAGAGCTCAGCAGGCAAACCCCAGAGCTGCTGGGGCCATTCTCATGCTACCAGAACTAATTCACACAAAAAACCAGACAGAATGTGCACACCAAACCCCGACCCACTTCGCAGGGTTGCCAGGGGCAGCAGACTTTCCTCTGCTGCTCTCTGCCATTCCTACTCCAAGAGAAGAGCCATCCTCTGCCTCCAAAACACTCATCCTGAGACTCTCCACATTTCCCATAGCTGTATTTTGACTGCGCTCAAACCACTGATTAACTGTAATTAAGCCTGAACTGATGATGGAGGATCTTGTCATCATTATGTTGTTGGAATTTTGTCAGAATGTGCCTGGAATTTATGCAAGAAAACAGCAATCAGCTGCAGAAAAGGAGACGGGATTTTTTTTTTATCATTTATTGTGTTGGGAACCTCCACTGCCATCACAGATCTGGTTTCCAAACCTTTCTCATGTGACACAGAGTGTTTCAGTCACTCTCCATCACCTGGGACTGGCAGATGCTGCAGCTCTGAGTCTCTGAGTAAAGAGAGGGGAAGGAACTCAAATTCCTTCTCCCAGACATTCACAGGCTTGAGGTTATTTCCACCTAGAAACTTTAAGAGGCACCAAGTCAGCACTTCCCCACCTTGTGGCTCCATGTCAAAGGCTCTGAGCAATCTGCACCCAACTCCTGAACATCCCTATGGAAAAACAGATTTTCCAGACCTTATTTTTCTAAATTCCCCCAGGAGGTACAGGACAGAAGGCCAGGCAAAATCCAAACTGCACTTCCCAGGGCAGGTTTCACAGTGCAGGCATTCAACCCCTGCAATTCTGGATGCAGCTAGGGAGCTCTCATACCTCTAAAACCATCAGTCTCTTCTCACCCAGATGTTTCAGAGGATGGAAATGCTCTTTTCCAGGAAGATAAACCTCAGCTGTGCCTCTGCCAGAGCTGGTGTGGAGCTCTGGACCAGCCAAACAAAACCATGGACCTGCTGTAGTACCAGCTGTCATCCAGAGCTGAATTTGGTTTCAACACAAACCTTTAAATGTCAGAGAATTAAAGTGAGGGGTACTTTATGCCAAAATGGAACCATTTTCTGAAATGCAGAACAAAAACAGTCTCATGTGGAAATGTAGAACCTGAAGTGACCCCAGCAGAGGTGTGTGGTGCACAGACCCCAGCGTCCCTGAGAGCCAGAGGGGTGGGAGGTGGAAAGAGGAGAGCATGGGGCTCTCTGGAAGGAGAGCAAGAAATGTGGGAGACCTCTGGAATATCCATGTTCCCAGCTGTCAGCTCTGGGGCCCAGGGGAGCAGCTGCAGGTTCCAGGGATGGGTGAGAGCCAGGATTGCTCTGGGCAGTGCTGGACACGCAGAGGGCCTGGCACAGAGGGCTCTGCTACTGCCCCTGCGCAGGTCAGGCTGGCAGGGGTGAGGAAACACAAATTCCAGCCTAGACATGACAAACACAGCACCAAACCTGCCTGCTGGGCTCGGGGTGAAACATTCCCATCATCACAAAAGCTTCGGGACACAAAAGGAGCACACCAGATCTGCTTGGAGAGCTTGAAGCTGGCAGCAAATTTTGGCCATCTCTCTGAAATAATGAGTTCTTGACCATGAAAGGAACTCAATGCCAGTGCCAGGAACAAGCCCAGGGGAGAAGGGCTGTCCAGCCCCACCACCACAGGGACAGCAGGGCACCAGCACAGCCCTCACATGACACCAAACCCTGCACACCCCAAACCCCATGTTTCCTACATTTGTGGAAAGCCACTGAAGGCAGGAATTTGGAAACAGCTCTGTCTGAGGGTCCCTTCTGCTCTTGGTGGCAGGAAGAGAGCAAAGACCCAACGCTCATGCCCTGCTGATGGATGTCAGCAGCTCGATGCTGCCATTGCCACGTTGTCATAGCTACAGCACCCTCGTTAGGTAACGAGCTGTGGGGGCACCGCTGCAGCCACGCTCCCCACGCAGCACAGGCCCCATCAGGCCTCCTCAGCTGCTCACACAGATGGAATAAGTTCGACCTGAAGGCAGGAGACCTTCCCTGTTCAGTTTTGAGCTGGGTTAAAGCTCGCAGGTTTGCTGCACTCGGTGTTTTCCGGGGGTGTTGTGACTCTAAGATCACCCCTAAATGGAGCAGGAGGAAAGGAGCATTTCCAGAAAAAAGGGAGCACTCGCTGTCACCTTCCTGGGATCACAGCCCAAAGAGACAGAGATGTTTTCAGGAGACATCTCCAGCTGCCCACATCCACCATCCCAACCAGCAGGCTCAAAACAAAGCAGCACAAGGCTGCCCACACCTGCCCACTTCTCTGCCCATCACTGCAGTGGGAACTAAACCCACAGCATTGAGAGTCCACCATTCCCACAGCCCCAGCCCTGAGTGGGTGATGATGCTGGGTGTCTGCTGTTGGTGGCATTTGGTGGCTGTTGGCATCTCACTGTGACAAGGGCCCTCTGTGGCTTCCTGCAAAGCCCTGGGACCAGCGTGTGCAGCTCAGGCTGCCCAAATTTCCTCACCCTGTCAAGCACCTGCACCCTGGGCAAGGGTGTTAGGGGTGCTGGGGTGCTGGGGAAGCCAAACCTGCCACCCAGACTGGGAGGAAGCTGCAGCCCCTTGTCCCCCAGCAGCACCCCAATGTTTGGAGCAGACCCCAGCCATGCAATTCAGCAGCACCCTGTTCCTCCCAGTGCCAGGACAGACTCACTCACAGCAACCAGCTGGGCATAGAGACCCCAGTGAGACCAAAAATACCCAAAAAGGTGGGATGAGAATCCCAGCCGAGCCAAACAGACCCCTCTGGATAGCACCACTCACAAGGAGACCAGAGCTAAACACAATTCCTTCTCCTGCTCTTTGGGCCTTTCTTTTTTTTTTTACAAGTAGCTGGCCTAAATTCCCCGTTACACGCACCAGGCCCATTTGTGGTGGAAAGCAGCTCTTACGTAAGTGAAAAGCAGTTCCCTGAGTCAGCAGTGGCAAAGTCTGTGACTTTGAACAGTCTGTGCCATGTCCCCACACCACCACACGCTCCTGCAGACACACAGCCTGCTCCAGGTATTCCTGGACTAAATTCTCCAAACCAAAAGACTGGCATTTTCAATGCCCGCTCGCTTTCCAGATCTGCAGCAAATCCCAAGGCTGCTCTCAAAATGTCTCAGCACCAGAGCTCGCTGCTGGTGTTCACTGGGTTTGAACACCTGCGTGTGGCAAGAGGTGGGTTTGTCTCACCCTGATTATTTATCACACCCGCCTCCAAACATCCTCCATCTCCAGTCAGGCAGTTTTAGCTTCTCCTGCATCTCCTCCGTGCCACCAGGGTACTCACTCTGAGTGACGCCTGTCAATGCCACTGAACAACTCCCACAGCTCCTCCGAGCTCAGGATGCCATCAGCGAAATAGTTCTTGAACTCCTCAAATGACAGCTTCCCATCATCTGCATTCGAATAAAAGGAAAGAATAATTATCTATCTGTGGAAAGCAGCACCCCGGCCCCGGCGAGCCGCAGCGGCTCCAGCGGGCGCGTGGGACGGCTGGGCGTGTTCTGCATGAAAATTACAGCACAGATCTTCCTGAGAGCGTGGCTCACCAGCCCAGCAAAAACACAGGAGTGCTGCTGGAATTGCAGGTGGGAATTTCAGCCCTTTCCTAAAGGCCCCATTGCGGGTGTTCTCAGAGATGCATGCAGACTGTCCAAGAACAAACAGCACCGTGAGGGCAGCATCAGATTTTTGTGGAAAGTGCTCTTCATTGACTCAAGAGCTTTTTCCTTCCTCTCTGTGGAGGACTTCAGTTCCTGGGCTGCATTGTGATCTGCAATAAAAGCACCTCCTAAGCTACCATGAAGGAAAGGAGCCCATGAGAGTGTGGGAAGGCTCAGGGAAACCTTGTGATTTTTGGACCTCTTGGTTTATAGATGCTGCATTAAAAACCAGGTAGCAGAGCCTAACTCCCAAACGCCAGGAGCTTCAGGAGCACCCAGAAACAGGATCACCCAACCAGGAGCACCTGTAAAACCCTGGACTGAGCACGGAGACAGAACCAGTCCTGTGGGGGACCAAGCAGAAGCCTGACAGCCCCTGGGCAGGAAAAGGGCTTGGGAGGGGCTGTGTCCTGCATGGTGCAGGGATGGGGAATTGCAGGAGCCCCTTCCCCAGCCCCTGGCCAGGCTTTGGGATCCAGATGAAGCAGAAAAGCATTTTCCACCCTCTCTTTCAGCCAAACCTCCTAGTGGGAATGAGCCACACTGCTCCAGCCAGAGCCAGGCAGGGAGGGGGAGGCAGCAGCAGGAGCAAAGCACTCACCGTTCTTGTCGGCTCGCCGGAAAATCTGCAAGACAAAACACAACGGGGCTCAGTGTGGCAGCAGGGAGAAAAGGGCAGCTGAACAGTGAGCCAGGCAGCACCCAGCACCGTGGAAAATCTCCTCCAGGAGCTCATGGAGCCATGGAGAAGCCCCAGCTGTTGGGACTGTACAGGCAAAACTGCTCCAGGAAATTCCCCTTTGCCAATGATTAAACCCATTTCTTGCCTCTAATGCACAGAGCCGAGCAAGCTAAGGCAAGCACCTTTTAGAGAACACAGAGGCGAAGCAAAAACGACTTTGCTACATCCTTGTGATGGCAAGTGTTTAATTTTTCAGCCCATTTAAACGAAAGAACACTGGGTATAAACGCACTCCATAAGGAAGCACTTTGTGCATCACTCAAGCACCTGCACCGAGGAGCAGCCCCTGCCCTGAGCTTTGTAACCACCCCTGAGCACAGCCCTTCCTGCAACACCTCGGCGTGCACACACGCTGCAATGAATCATTAATGAATCAATTAATCTGTAACTGCTTCTGCCACAGAGCACAGCTGGAGAGCTGCTCCAGTTCAGGGTCTCAATGCAGATTCCCAACCATGAGGCTTCTGCCCATGAGCCAGGACAAAGCTGGGACTGCTCAGCCCTACCGGGATCTGTTTCATCAGTAATTATTGGAAGGTCTGGGGCTGACTCCAGTGAGGAACAGCACCACTTTCGAAGCCCGGGAATGTTTTCCCACATTTTGTCCAGCATATGCTAATAGAGTTAACGACATAAAATTGTCTATGTGGCACCCTTATATCATCCTGGGTGATGAAGAAATCTGCAGGTCTGAAGAAAGATTATGAAAGAAGAAGGGCTGGGGAAGGAGACAGAACTTTTCTATTCTTGCCCACACACCACCCCTGGAGCAGCGCAGCCCCTCCACCCCTGGTTCCTCCTGCACCGCCCATCGCCAGCTCTGCTGAGGCCACGCTCATACACCCAGCCCTGACATCTCCCTGAGAAACTGCTCTGAGGTAAAGCAAGAGCTGCCCTGGAAAACCCCCTAAGCCTCTGGCTTGCGGCTGGGCAGAGGTTTTTCTAGTGCTGGAGCTCCCCAGTTCCTTTGCAGGGACCGAAACCAGGAGCAGGGACAGCTCCTTGGAGGATGCTCTTCTGAACAAAGTGAGCTCCTTGGGCCCCAAGCTGCTGCAGGAACAGAGGCTGCCAAGCAGCATTAGGTAACCAAATCCCTGGGATTCCAGCTGGCTGGGCTGCTGCTGGAAAAGGAAGCAGGGCAGGCACTCCCTGAGCACTGGTCAGGACCTGCTGGATGCACTTTGGAGCTGAGATGGGAACCTGCAGCTCCCAAATGGTGGCGATTTCTCTGGATTTTAAAGCAAAGCTTTCTCCAGGCTAATAGTCTCCTTGTGGGGACTCATGGCTGCAGGGACAGCACCTGTGGGTGCCACTTGTCTGTGCCACCCTGCCATGGACTCTCCATCAAGGGAGAAGCTCCATCCTGCAGAGTTCTGCGTTATCAGAGCGACACATGGCTCATGTAATGACACCTCTATGGCTCCAGATGTCACAGAGGCCACCTAGCTCACCCCAGAGACAGTCAAGTGTCACCCAGGCACTGGGTGCAGATTCAAGCAAGAGCAAATATTTCCCATTCACAGGCTGGCCTTGCTCAGCAGGGTTTATCTGTGGGTTCAGAGGGAGAACACAATTCCAGGGGAGATCCCCTGGGCCTGAGAAGGTCTCTGATCTGGAGCGATCCCATCCTAGGTTCAGCAGGAGCCTCAGCAACCAGAGTGGATGCCTCTCCCTCACACACAAGGCTGAGAGTTACACGAGCCAGTGCACACAAGACAGCTGCCTGGAGCTCAAAATAAACATGGCACAAACAGGGAGCTGTGAGTGTCCCTGAGGGGCTCCAGAGCCCCTGGAATGGCAGGGCTCGGCACTGCCTGCAGCCAGCCCATCCCTGGCTGAGCACAGGGCCCAGCTGCAGCCCAGCACAAGCAGCACAGAGCCCCTTCCATGCTCCACAGGAATCCTGTCCCCTCCCTGGGCACAGGCACACGAGGGCTCAGCGATGGCAGTGAGTGTCCCCAGTGCGGACAGCAGCCCTGGGACAAAGACAGGGAAAAGTGATGCAAGGCTGGGCTACGATTGGGATTAGGTCTCTGTGAGCTGCTGGAGGGCCCTACAAGCAATCACTCTCTTGCTTCAGAGGCACAGGGGCACTGCCTGGAGCCCAGGATGTTTCTCTCAGCCCTTGGGCTGGTGTCTGAGCAGCCACAGCTTCCCTGTCTGAGGGAAGAGGCACTGAAACAGCATTTGTTTGTGGGATGAGCCCCACATGTACCCCGGGAAGGAAGCAGATTAAAGGATTTCTCCCTGCCTGCAGGTCTGGAAGCAACTGCAGCTGCTGGACAGGCAGCCAGGGCCAAGTGGAGGGGACAACTGCCCTGGAGACAAGGGATCAACCCACAGCAGGCTGAGACAGGCTGCAGCCAGGCACCACAAAGCTGCCCTTCTGGAAGCTCCCATGTCCCGGGAGAGGAGTGAGCAAGCCCTGGGCACCAGCCTGAGGGACAAATCTCCCTGAGGTGTGAGATGCTGCACAAGGCAATGGCAGCACTGCGGTTTGTACCGTGCCTGCAGAGAAGCATCTCGGGCAAAGCCCTCCTCCTCCTCCTCCTCACCTCTCCCAAAGGCAGGAGATGTGCAGGCAGGTCCCAGGGGAAGCAGCAGCCACGGGGATGTGTGGTGGGCTGCGCTGCCGGGAAGGCAGGCGGGGCTCCTGCCCTGCTGCCGTGGGATGCTCACCCCGACCGGCCTGGGGGCAGCTGGACGCCAGCCAACTGCCCAGACCCGAAAGTGAAGAAATTAAATTCACCCTGCCAAGCTCTGGAGCAAAGGTGGCAGCAAAGGAGGCACAGGACAGAGGAAGAGAAGCCGTCAGAACCCGGAAAGCAGCTGCTAGTGTTGTTAACATTTCCCATTTTAATTGCTTTAATGACACCCTGAGGGATGGATGTGCGACTCAACGAGTGCCCCGAGGAGCTGAGCTGGAACACAGCTGTCACCACCCGCCCCCCTCCTGCCCATCTTCCCCTGCCAAGTAATTAGTGCGGTTAATGATGCTGGCTGGAGAGCCTGGCAGCTCGAACCCCAGAGGCAGGAGAGAGACCCTGACCCCCAGCTGGCAGCTGCGAGCAGCACCATGGCCGAGGGAGCCGCGCTTCCCAGCGCCTCTCTGGGGATACCGGGAGATCTTGGATCAGACGTGGCATTCACCTTCCCAAAGTGCTGCCCGAGATCTGTTATTCCCCTTCTCTGGGATGGACTGGAACACGGGGGTGAACCTGAATCGGGACAAGATGGAGATGACAGCTGGGAGATGACAGCTGGCACCGACCTGGGCTGTGCAGGCGCCCGGCACCACCAGCCCTCATCCATAACCCTCGCTGGCTTTCTTCTGCTCAGCGTGCGGCAGCGCAGGGGCAGCATGTCTGTCCCCACATCTCCTCGGTCCGCAGGGTCACAGAGCGCGTCGGTGCCGGACATGGCAATGCCAGGGCTCTCTCAGCAGGGAGATGTGGGCACGTAACCCACGTCCCGGAACACAGGCAGGAGCAGGAGGGCCGAGCACCGCGGAGCTGCTCCAGAGGTGAGCTCTGGCCCTGGGGCACAGCCGGGATGCAGCCGCCTCTCCGGAGCCCCGGCCCCTCTCCCAGGAGCAGCGCGGCCGCAGCCTGGACGGGATGCGGTGTGACAGGAGGAACTGTGCCAGCATCTCTGAACACAAAGACAGCCACTACCTGCATTTTCAACTCCCCCGTGCCACCCACAGCCGCCAGGATGCCCGGGCGACCTCCAAGCCTCCTCCTCCACAATCCCGGTGCGTCGGGAGCGGGCAGGGACAGGGGCTGCCCCGGGGCTGCAGCAGGCAGCGCCCTGCTGGATCCCGTGGCTGTGAAGAGCTCCAGGGAACCTTCCACAGCGTTTCTGCCAGACACAGCTCCCGCTCCGGGAGTCATGACAGCCAGCTCTGGATGAGGCGTGGGCTGTTTCTAGCCACCCAGAGGCCCAGCATTCAGCAGGACACGACATCATTATTTAATCACCACCATGCACAGCTCCGGGCTGGCACGGGAGCAGAGCCTCTGGCGCATCCCTCGGGCCGGTTCCTCCGGGAAGGAGCCTCACCCCGACGCCCACCCGTGCGGCGTCTGCCCGAGAGGGGGCACGGTGGCCCCGGGGCTGGGCAGGGGTACGGGGGTCCCGCCCGCGGTACTCACGTCGTGGAAGATAGGCAGCGGCTGGCGGTGGGGCTTGGGACCGCGATCTGCTGAGAGCAGGCACACGGCCAGCAGCTCGGCACACGACATCATAGTCCCGCCGGGCGCGGGTGCTGCGGGCACCGGGGGCGCAGGTCGTGGGGAGCTGTGCGGTGCCCTAGGATGCAATGCGGTGCCTCGGCACGGTTTGGTGCCTCAGCACGGTTTGGTGCCTCAGCACGGTTTGGTGCCTCGGCACGGTTTGGTGCCTCAGCACGGTGCGGTGCCTCAGCACGGTTTGGTGCCTCGGCACGGTTTGGTGCCGTGCGGTGCGGAGCGGTGCGGTACGGCAGGGCACGGTGCGGTGCTGTAGGGATGGGTTCGGTGCGGCACCGCGGGGTGCAGTGCGGTGCCGTAGGACGCGGTGCGGTGCCTTAGGGCACGGCTCGGTACGGTAGAGGTGGGCTTGGTGCGGAAGGAATGGCCTCGGTGCCGTAGGGATGGGTTTGGTTCGGTGCCTTAGGGATCAGCTCGGTGCGGTAGGGACGGGTTCGGTGCGGTGCCGCACGGATGGGTTCAGCTCTGCTCAGTGCCGTAGGGACGGGTTCGGTTCTGTTCGGTGCCGAAGGGATGGGTTCCGCTCTATTCGGTTCGGATCTCTTCGGTTCGGCAGGGCTGGTTCGTCTGGGCTCGGTTCGGTTCGGCAGGGTGGTTCGGCCCGGCCCAGTTCGGCCCGGTCGGTTCGGCTGGGCACGGCTGGGCACGGCTGGGCACGGCTGGG
>VWYI01005074.1:745826-826084 GCA_013399455.1 Anthoscopus minutus
TGTCCCTCCCGTGTCCCTCCCGTGTCCCTCCCGTGTCCCTCCCGTGTCCCCGTTTGTGTCCCTCCCGGGGGTGTTCCCCTGTTTTGTGCCGCCGTGGATTCCTCGCTCCGAACCGGCCCCGGTTCCCGGTTTGCCCACCCGTGGGGGTCTAAAGCATAAGGCAGAGCCCGGCCCGGCCCGGGCTGCTCCCCACTCCAGACGGCCCGGGAGGACAGCGGCACGCACCCACGAGTAAAGTTCATATCGCTCCCTTGCCCTGCGGACTCCGCCCGTCCACGGGTGCCACTGGTGTGGAAGATGGTGGCTTTGGGCTCTGCGGGGTGTCCCAGGCTGTCCCCATTGTGTTTCCCTTCCCCGGGGGTGACAGCAAGCCCAGCGTGGCCCAGGCCCGTGGCACCCCTGCAGCAATGCCTTGCTTTGGGGGACATCATGGGTGCTCAGCGTGCTGGGGCAGGGCCTCTCCTGTACTGCAGGGTAAGGCATCTGCAGGATTTGTCTGAAAGTTACAGCGATGAAGGGGTCAGTTCAGGGCTGTCCATCTTCCTTGTCCAAAGCACCCCGAGACCATGCATGAGCCTGTCGGGCAAGTCTGGAGGCTTCAGGCTCAGATGCTGCTCGAGGGGTCCAGTGCACACGGGAGGACTGGGATGCTGCCATCTGCTCCATCCGTTTGGCGGATGATTCACGGCATTCTGTGTTTCCAAACACCAAACAGCTGCGGATCTTGGCAGCTCCTTCAGGACTGGCTGATAACCCTTCACAGGGCAGAGGAAAAGCTCTGCCGGGAGCACAACCTGCACTTGACCGTGCCAGGCGCCATCTCTGGCCGTGGGATCGTGTGGCTGGGGAGAGGCAGGGACACAGGGACACAGGGACGGGGCCGGGAGTGGCCCCATGTGCTGAGAGAGATGGGAGTCCACCCACGAGACACGAGACACAAGGCAAGAGACACGGGACGGGTGGCTCCCAGCACCAGTATCTCCTGCCTGCAGGACACTGATAACCTTCTGCTGCATGAGGAAGCAAAATTAAAATCGAAAAAAGTACATCCTGCTAAAAAATTTAAAGATTAGACCTTTTGCAGGGCCTGGATGTGGGGAAGCTCATGAGGAAAGTGTGGAGTGGTGTCTGATCTAGACACCCAAATCTGCACTGAGCCAAGCCCAGGGTTTCACTCCTCTGTGCCTCCCATGAGCTGCTCTCCTCATGTCCCCGGGGGTCCGTGGTCGAGCAGAGTGGCCCCAGCCCCCTGCTGCTGCCAGGCAGGGCTGTGAACCAGCGCTGGCTCCTGCCCTGGCCCCGCTGCCAACCCTGACCTGCCTGGGATGCAGGAGATGGCTTTTTCCCAGCAGTGCACGGGATGCAGGAGGCATTTGCAGGGATGAGTTAACTCCTCTACTGCAGAGCAGATCCCGACAGGCCCCTGTGCTGGCCTAACAGGTTTCTGGCTTTAAAGCATTTTATACTCAATACTTTGGCAGTGGCTGCAATTCCCCTGGGGACAGCCAATGGGGAGCAGGGCTGTGATTTCCCTGGATCCCTCCAGCCTTAAATATGGCAGTAACATGGTGCATGTCTGTGACCAATCAAATCAACTCGCTGTGCCTCATTTCTTCATCAGGAGAGAGCAAATAGAAATGCTACCTTGCTTAAAGGAAATTAATACAGTTAATTAACACTTGGCCCTTCTAATGTTCCAGGTCCCACTCTCCAGAGCCCTTCCACTGCAATATCATCATTACTGCGAAGCATAAGCAACAGTTAGACCAGATGTTTGCACACAGTTAATGCTTCTTCCATCTGGGGAGGGGGGACAAAGCAACCCAGCAGCCGGGCGGGAGCGCATGGCTGGCGGTGCTCCCCCCATCCCTGGGGAGCCTCAGCCCGGCGCTTCCTGGGATGAGGCAGGGTTTGGGACACAGCTGCTGCACCAGCTGCTCCCGCTCGGCTCACAAAGGCTGGGCTCACCCCCCCTAATTCATGCAGGAGCTCACTCGGGGGGAGCAGCTCTGCTCCCTCTCCCGGAGGCTGCGCTGCCACTTCTCCAAGGGTTTTAGCGCCGGCGGCGCGAAAAGGGGCGGCTGTGGAGACAAATGAAAGGCAAACGCTGGTGGAAGAAGGGCGGGCAGGGGCTTTCCATGTGGATGAGGGGAAGCAGATGAATCCTGTCTCCCGCACAGCTGCAGCCTCCGCCGGCCCCGGAGCCCTGCTAAAAAGCGCAGACTTGCTCCCAGGATCAGCTGTCTGGCAGGTGCTGCTCCCAGATAAAGTCCGGTCTGCACGGCCCCACTCGGTCCTGCAGAGCATCGGGAAGGCTGTTCCGTGACTTTGTACCTCAGCAGGATTTAGCTCGCGGCAGTCGCTGAGTTTGGGTGGGTTTGGCACTGCGGGATAGCCTTAGGGCAAGGGGTGTCTGCTGGGAAAAATCTGCAGGTGGAGCCAGAGCTGGTGCCCGAGCTGGAAAATCACCTGGCAGCGGGAGCAGGGTGGGAGGAGAGCTGGCAGGGTGCAAACCTGCAGCCCTGTATTCAGTTAAGCGCAGCATGTGGGTGTCCCAGGAGCACATTTACTGTCCCTGTCAGCGCAGTCGGTCGGGCCTCCAGCAGCTCCCACACGGAGTTTGCTGAGCTGTCACATGGAATGTGCACAGGGCATGAAGGGGAGCAGGACTTCCCCGGGCTCTCCTTGCCAATGCCCCTGTTCCCAGGTCACTGACTTGTTCGCAGGATGGTGAGTTGACAGTGTGGCACAATCTTCTGTGGTGGGGAAAGCCCAGAGCTTCCCCCCATTTCTGCTGCCCTGACCCTACTGTCCCTTCCCTCTGCCACCTGAGCCATCACTGTTGTTCTGTGCAAACCAAAGCACTTTTCTGGAAGCATAAACTGAGTGTCTAAAGCTGGCTTGTGGCAGAAGGGAGCAGCCCTGGTTTAGGTGTCTCTTCTCAGATCCCAGTCCCAAAAGCCAGGCAGTGCCTGTTTCCTGGCATCTTTTGTAGAAGATGACACAGCCCTTCTCCTTGCAGGACACCACGTCAGCTCCTCTTTTGGATGCTGGGCATAACAGACTCTGCAGTGTGATCTCCTCCTCTCCTGTGGTGGCATCTGTTTCTAAAGCTCACATCATGCAGTGGCTCAGTGGAAGTGAGGACACAGAGCCTGCTCCCCTCCTGCTCTGCTCTTCACACCCAACCAGGGCAGCCTTGTCTCCTCCTCTGAGCCAAAGCAGCACAAACACTAAAAGCCACTCCATTGCACAAGGCTCTTCCACTTCCTTCAATCAAAGCCCATGGAAGAATGGAGAGGCTGAAGTGTTTCTGGGGAGCCTGGGGATTATTGAGGAGTGATTTGAGAAAATGCCAGGCTCTAGCTTCTGCCTGTCCTTAGTGTCTCCAGCCAGTTCAGGTTCACTTCCCAGCACTCAGAGCATGGTCACTGGCACTGAGAACCCAAAATGTAGCAAAAGTGTTGGAACACTTGTGCTTTTGTCAGAACAAAACCTACAGAGCTTCACCTGGAACAGAACAAGGGCTCAGACAAAGTATGGCCCTCTGTGAGGAGGAAAAAAACACTTGAAGGTGGGACTGGCATCAGTTTGGAGGTGTTAGTTTGGCTTCTCATGGGCCCAGGCTGGACACTCCAGCATTCCAACAGCTACAAAGCTCAAGGTTTGGTCTTACAGACACTCAGCAATTGCTTCATCCCCACCACCACAGCAGTCACCTGTACAACACATTCCCTCTGAACTTTTAGCTTGGAAGAAGCAGAAAAACCATCCATATACATCCTTATTTTCTCTACTTGTTATATTAAAACAAAAAGGGGGTGTCAGCCATCCCAATCTGTTTCTGCAGCTGGCATTAAATCTGATGGTGGGGGTCAAAGCAGCCCTGGCTGTTGCTCCCAAGCTGGTAATACCAGAGCCCAAACTTTGCCAAAACTGCACCTTGTGCATGGCTTCTCTACATCCAGGACTACAGACATGCAATAATCAAGCATCGCTTCATAGATTTTAGCCTAAAAATGATGACAGTAAAAGAAGACAAAAAGTTAGGATTTTTATTTTTAGCGAAAGCCCAGTATTGTAATATACAAAGATTGATTATAAAGAAATAACAACCACAAGAAGGCAATTCACTGTGGTTAGAGCCACGTCAACAACCCACTGCCTCCTCTTTTATTGTTTTAAACTCAAAACCCAAGATACTTCTACAAGCATTCTGATCAGTGTCATGTAAGTTACCTGAGTTTATGCTCTTTATTTTATGCTGTCAGAAAATCAGGGCCTGGATCACACAGCAATTATGAATACAAAATATATATCAAAAGCAGAGGTAATAATACCTGTCTTATAGAACTTTTCGTTTGTTTTTATCCCTCCTCATCACCGGAGACATGAAAGTTCTTCTAAGTAAAGAAAAAAGTTACCTCCTCCACCAATCTGGTAGGAACACACAGGTTGAAAACTCAAGATTAACACCCCAAAAATATTAACAGTGGCAGACAGACATGACGCCTTATTTTCCCTCCTACCTTATCTGTTGGGTTTCAAAAGCAGCATCATAAACACATTCTGCTTCAGGCTGGCATGAGCCAGGGAGACAAACACAACCTGACAGACAGGGAGCAGCACACAGGGTATCCAAAGGTCACCTTTGTGCTGATGCAGGGAAAATGAGTTGGAGTCCCAGCAGTTCCCTCCTGGGTAAGGGATCTGCACAGGGTTCTGGTTGCTCCAGCAGCACCAGCCAGCCACGGCAGCTCCCAGCTGGCTGCAGAGCTCAATTTGCACAGGGGGCTGTGCTTTGGGTCTCTTTCAGCAGCCAGGGATCGTCTCTGCCCTTCCACCAACACCCAGCTCAGCATAAAGTACAGCTTGACCTACTCTAGCAGGGCAGGAAAGTCCCATAGTAACAGTATCAAAGCTTCTCTGCACCCTCTCCACCCTGGCACAGGGTGCCCAGAGTAGCTGTGGCTGCTCCATCCCTGCAAGTATCCAAGACCAGGCTGAACATTGGTGCTTGGAGCCTCCTGGGATAGTGGAAGGTGACCCTGCCCTTGGCAGGGGGTGGGATGGCTTTTAAGGTCCCATCCAACCTAAGCCATCCCATAATTCTCTGATAAATGCCCTGAACAGGGCCAGTTCTCTGGTTATTGCACAGATACAGGAATGGTGGCCAGGACAAATCCCACTGTCCCATTACAGACACAAGGTCACACCTTCCAGCAGCCCCAGCCTGCTCGAGCCCTTCTCTGCAGCACTGAATGGCCAAACAGAGATTGTGCTTTCAGAAACAGCCTCTCCTTCACTGCCAGCATCAAACACAGCCCAGAAAACCTTCCCTAACCCAAATGTCAGGCAGTTAGCTGTCTCATTTTCACCTTTGTTCAATAATGCAATTGTCCCGGAAAGGGTTCTGCAGCCATCCCCAGAGCCAGCCCCAGCACACAAGCTGTCCTCCAAAGGGAAGGGAAGCACAGTGGGTATGCCAGGGCAGCAGGCAGCGGCAGTAAATAACCCTGAGGCTGCTTTGTTCCTTCATAAAATAAATGATTAATAGCCCAGGATAGTCAGTCTGCTTGAAAAGCTCAGGATGGTTGAAAACTTTTGATCAGTTTGATTCATTAACCTTTAAAACTGTCTCTAAGAGAAGCTTAAAATCTGAGGGAACAGCATAATTCTAAACACTTTGATTTTATCCAGTGTTCCTCACTTTTGACAAACTGAGCTAAGATTGAGACACTCTGCTCCTCTTTAGAGACACTCAGCACGGTCAGGTGCCAAGGAAGAAATAACATGGGAAAACAAAGTTGCTGTAGGCAAACAACCCCACGCTCATCTTAAAATTCAAACCCAGTCTGAGCTTAGGGTAGAAAATGGCCCTTCTTTGTGATCCTTAAACACTTGGCCATACGCAGGTGGCTTCCCAACTGCCTCTTTATTTCTTTTGCTTTTAATGCTAATAAAAAGGGAACCCAAACACGGCACTGCACACAATGCCCTGGGGGAGGGCAGGGAGTGTCACTTACAGATCCCAAAAGTCTGACTCAGACACATTACTTCTAGTTCACTTCCCCACTACACGCCCGCATTGTTCCAACACCTTTGGCAGCAGAAGGGGCTCATCTCCAGCTATCTGGTCCCAGGAACAGCCATGGGGGCTGATGTCATTAAGGAGCTCTCCCAATTACTTCCCTGGGGAAAGCAGTGACTTGCAGCTTAGCATCCTGCCCCAGCACAGCGGGAAAACCAACGGTCAGCAAAGCCCCAAAGGCCGTGCTCCTGGAGGAGCTGGGCTTCCAGGGACAGCAGCTGCCTCCTGGAGCTCCACTACAGATGGTTGGAGGCTCGGGCATGGTTTCCTTAGAAAGGGAGAGGTTCCCAAGAGAAAAAGAGTGGTCTGATCCAAGGAGAAGTCATGGTCGCTGGTGCCAGGCTGATTCCTGGTTTTTGGCTGGGATTTATTTTCTAGAGAGGACACAGAGCAGTGTGAAAAGGTCATAAAGGGCTACTCGTCCTTCTCATGGACACTGAAGTGCTTCACCAGCAGCCACAGTGCTACAATTCCCAGCAGAGGAAGATTATTCCACCTCTAAGGGAACCACAAGCCTTTCTCAGAGAAAGAAATACCAGCTACAAATTTAACAGATCAAAACCTTCTCTGAGACACCCAGCCCACAGCTTCGTTTGCTGCAATAAGTACACATGGTCAAGGATTTGTGAGTTTAATAGTTTTAGGGAACAATTCCCAATCCACAGCTGTCAGCTTTCTGAAATCCCATCAAAGCTTGCAGGAATTCAGCAATTTTAGCAGAATACCAATGCTCTTATTTGGAACAATACTGAGGCTTCTGACAGAAAAACGGTGATGCTTCAAATATGCAGCAGTGGTGGAAATAAAGATGTTTATAAAGGAATCAGATCTCACCTGTAGCTTCAGCAGTTTTTTCCATATTAAATCTTTATGCTTCTCTATACAGAGAAAAATATTTAACCAAAAGAAAGAAACAGAATTCCTAATTTTACAGTTTCAGTCTGATGGATGCTCAAATTCAATTATTCAGTACAGACTATAACAGCAGTTAATTATAAGCTAGCAATGAAGTTAGAAGTTAAAGGGATCATAGAGAATGATTATGAAAAAGAAGTATCTTGGGTTTTGGCCACCATGTACATCATGGATTTACATGGACAAAGAAAAGTAGAAAAATAAAGAGCAAAGCAGTACTCTGAATATGAGCAACAGTAATAAAGGAGTTTAGGAGGACAAGGAAAAATGACTGAGGAAGAACTTGAGAATTTTTTCTACTCAGAAGCTCCCTGAAGTTAAATGTACTGTTTCAGCTGTACCATTGAATAGGAGAAACTGCCAGAGCATGGAGGATAAAGTTTAAAAGATTATGAAGAGAACATCAGCAAGATTATGAAATTACATAGGCAGGTCAGGGAAAAGCAGGTGGATACAGGGAAAGTGAACGAAATAGTTCCAAGTGAGCCATGATTCTCTTGGAAATATCACCCCATCAAACCAGTGTGGCAGGAATTATTTCAATGCACATCATTGAATGAACTGTGTAGTGTTATATGGCAGATGAGCATCTTGCTCAGGAGTTTGCATTTATGAACTGATTAATTAAACCAACTTTTGTGCTTTCTCAGCTATCTAGTCAATCTTTTCCCACAGCCCAGGGTGTGCTGCCCTATCCTGGGGCTCAGCAGTGTTTTTGAGTGGAAGATAATTAATAAATTAATTTGCCAGGCCTCAGCCTGGCTCAGCAACGAGCCTGCACAAACCACAGGTAAAATATCAGATTCAAATGTGGTTACAGCCAACACGTGCCACTGCTGTGGAGGGCAGATTCTGGACCTCAGAGAAACCCTTATCATGCTCCACCAAAATAAAAGTGCTTGGTAAATGTTGCTCCCTTGGACACACAAAGTCCCCAGCATGAGATCTGAGGCCTGGTTGTAGAGGAACCCAAGTTGTGTAACTGTTTTTGGTATTTAGTTCAAGCAGCTTTTAAATGCTTTACAAACAAGTTTAAAATAATTACAGGGTATTCATTAGTGCACTTTGTAGAGGCACGGATTCAGCCCAAGTGCAGGAAAGAAATCAAACAGAAACAGTCTTTCCAAGCCTGATTTACCAGGCCTGTACAAGACAATCCTAACAGTTCTATTCTCATCCTCTTTGTCTCCCTGAGGGAAAACTGCAGAAGAATTCTCTCAAGGAGCACACAGCTGTCCTTGCAATAGTTTAAACAGGATTTCCAGCCATTCCACAGCAATGATAAAATGATGGTCCTGCTTTCAGAGCTTAGCAGGTCCCCCACTCCTTTCACCCCTTGATCACACCATGGTGTGCACAGCAGCACAGAAAAACACCATGTGTAAACATTCAGATGAGCCCTAGAACATGTTTTCATACTCTGCACTTAGTGTCAGGCTGTCACTTTATAAATATATTTAGTTTTTAAAGAACGAACCCCAACACCACACTTGTAGGGAAAATAATGCCTCTTAAAGAAGACTGCAACAAGCTTCTGTGGGGCGTGTGCTTGCTCTAAAAGGAGCCAAAAGACTGATCAGAACATTCTGGCCTGGAGACAAGAGCCAACTCTGCTTGACAGATGTTAATTTTAAAAAAATCACAGGTCAAGAGCAACAGAATAACCTTTTCCCTCAGCTGCTGGGCGCGGTCCCATCCCATTCTGAGGTGTTTTAGAGTGGAGCACCTACTTGCTGTCTGTCCTTTTGTTGTAAATGAGGAAATCAGACAGGTCGTGCCACACCTCACTGTCCTCATACAGGTAGGTCATGGAGGACTGCAGGGAGGGCTGCAGAGTCTCCCTGTGATATTCAAAGAGCCACAGGACTGTCCCCCACACCAGGGCAGCCACGAGAGGGAAGGGATCCTGCTTGGGCTGTGGGATGTAGCCCTTTTCCACAGCCAGCCGAGACAAACCGAACAGGATCCGGGACAGCAGGTACATGACGATCTGCAGGAGCAGAAACCCAGAGAGCAGGGAGTAAGTACTGAGCACAGCAAGCTCCAGGGATTCAGAAGTGACAATCCAGCCAGGAGGGGTGGGAACAATTCCCCCACTTCAAAGCAAACAGGCTGTAATTTCCCCTTAAGCAGTCTGCACAGCCATGGGTGTTTGTGTCTCCTCAAATTCTGCTGCTCTGATTTAGCAATCACCAGGCTGCACTTCAGGCAACACTTCTGTGCACTTGCACAACTTCTGTCTTTGCCCAGTTCATGCCACCTCAGATGGTGCTGCTGAAACAGACCCAGAGCAGTCCTGCCAAGCAGGTGTGAGCTCAGCAGTCTGCACACAACCTAACACCAGCCTGAAGGCCTGGCTTAAGTCGAGCACTTTGGATTAATCTGCAGCTCTGTGTTTTACTCCTTGGTTTGTGACTGTGTGTTAAGAACCAGCTTTAAATCAAACACCACCAAGCAGCTTTCCTCAGTTTAACCAGTCTGGTTGTCAGTTTAGCCAGTTTGGTTCAGTGCAGCTCCAACTGATCAAGATCTACACTCACAAGACTTCAAGTAGAGTTTAACCCTGCAATAGCCAGACCAGGAACACACAGGGAGTGACCACAGCTCAGGTGATAGGTGGGATAACCCCACAGCCTTGGGTCAACTGACTGCTTTCCTAAGAACTTAGTGCAGCTCTGGAGGCAAACCTGGGCTTCCAGCACTCCAACTGCCCACACTGCTCATGGAGACACACAACCACACCCTGGACTTGAGTGCAGAGCAATCAAAACAGCAATTTGTGCAGAGAATATGATAAAGGAGCAGTGCTCTATGGTCAGAATCATCAGAAACAGGCGCCACCAACCTGGCACACCTGTTTTTCCTGGCCAAAGAAACTTTCAGTAAGTTCCTTTACCTGGCTGTTGATGGGATTGTTGTCACCAAACACCAGCCAGCCCCCAATGCAGGCTGCAAGGAAAGAATGAAATGGGACTTTTTTTCCCTGCAGCTGGGACTGTGCTGCCAGGAGCCCCTTGTAGGTGAACACAAAATAGGCCAGGTTCCGGGAATGAGCATACGTAGCCTGGGCAATGGATTTCAGCTTCTCCCTTAAACTGAGGGAAAGAAACAGACAATCAGGAGAGCTAAAAAGCAGGACCCTGCACTCATTCAGCCTGGTCACTGCACCCCCAACCTACACTGATGACTTGGGCACCCCAGGAATGTCTTAGGAAGAAGGAGAAATCCTCTTAGCTCTGGCTCACTCATCAGAACACATCCCTACTCAGACTGTGGGCCACGTTTAATTTTTTCATTACTCAAGCAGTCCTTTTAAAACTTACTTTTTGCTAAATGCAAACCCCTGGCACCCAGGGAAGGCACGAGCACAGCAACAGCCTGGGCTCCCATACTTCAACACAGGACAGAATATTGCTGTTGGCATCTGCTAATTCCTCTTCTGTCCTCTGGTTCTCATCAACCATTCCACAAGCGATTAACTCCCTCAACTACATAGATTTGTATCTGCTTTGCTATCAGGACAAGGCCCATCTTTTTAAACCCTCTGGAAACATGAAAACGGACAGCTGTGACACAAAAGCTCCAACCAGCACCACAGAAATGTAGAATTAGGGTTCATACCTTCCACTCTTGAACAGGAAAGTCATAACCAGGGCGTGCGGGGCACGGATTTTGGCTCCATAGCTGTAAAGGTAGACAGATATTTTATAGAGTTTATATTACACCATGAAATAATTGCATTTCTATTTTAGTAACAGCAGAAAAAGGCTACTTAGCCAAATACCTACTACTTTGAAGCTAGCCCAGCAGCAGAGCAAACCGGGAGGAGCCCAGCCGGAGGGAGAAGAGCACACGCACTTCAGCAAGCCAGGACCGAAGGGAACCGTAAACCCAGCTCAGACCACCCCAATTGCAGGTGACGGAGGCGGAATCTCCTTCCCCGCACCCCCACCACAGCATCTCCGGCCTCCCCACTGACCGGGGGGGATCCAGACCCCGAGACCCCGCCGCCCGGGCGCGGCACTCACACGGCGCCGTTGCGGAAGCCCTTGATGACGGCGAGCGCGGCGTGGTAGCGGCGCTGCTGCAGGAACGCGTTGGCAGCGCGGAGCAGAGCGCGAAACGAATCCCCGCCACTCGCCATGGCCCCGCCGGCCATGGCACCCAGCAGCACGCCGCTTCCGGGGGCGGAGCTCCGCCCGCCGCTCCCATAGGCTCTCACTCACGTCAATCACGGCTCTCGGCCAATAAGCGGTATTACCTCATCGCTCATTGGTGTGGAGAATCTGTCCTGCAGCCAATGGACATCGAGCAAGGCGCCCCGCCCACCCGCACCGTGAGGGCGGTGGGCGCCGCTGTGAGCCCTGCCCTACACAGCCCGGTCATGGGCTGGGGGTCGTGGCCCCCGCGGCCGCGCCGGAAGCCCGAAGAGGGCAGGGGCGGCCGCTGGGCGGTTCCTGCCCAATCTGCGTGGGCTGTCGCAGTGCCGCTCCGCCGCGCCCCGAATTGAACGCGACCCCTCCGCCCCCGGGGCCTCCTCCGCCTCTCCCGCGCTGTGGGCCCGTAGCGGGCGGCGGGCGCCCCCTGGCGGCGCTGCTGCTGCCGCCGCCGCTGCTCCAAGATGGCGCAGGCGATCTTCGAGGCGCTGGAAGGTAACGGGGCCAGACCGGGGTCGCGCCGGGACCTTCCGGGCCGCGGCGACAGCCGGGGTGCGCGACCCCCGCTCCTCCGATCTCCCCCTGTCCAGCGCTGCTGCCGCGCGAGACTCGGAGCTACCGCGGGACCGCCCTGTGAGGCCCGGCCCGGCGCGGCGTGTGGCGCTCCCGGTAGCCCCGGGTTGTCTCCCGCGCTGCCCCTCCGCTGCCCGCATCGCGGACGCAGCTGCAGCCCCCTTCGCAGCCCGGCGCTTGCAACGCCGTCCGCGGCTCCTTGCGGCACCACTGTCACCCCCGGTCGCCCGGCCCTGTGCCACCTCCTGCCTCTGTGCCGCGGCATCCGCGTACCGCCCAGCGCAGTGCCCTGTGCACCGAGAGCCCTCATTAACCACGGGCCCTGTGCTCGGTGCGCCGCATCTTTACCCTGCTCCGTGCCCGACGCCCCCGGGCATCCCATGCCTTCCCTGCCCTGTGCCTGCTGCTCCAGGGCACCTCATCCCTACCCTGTCCCTGATGCTCCTGGACACTCCATCCCCATCCTGTCCCTGGTGCTCCAGGCCATCTCATCCCCTCCGTGCTCCTGTGCCCTGCACATGGGGGCATTCCCATCACCCCCAGCTCTGTGCTCAGGAAACGGCACCACCAAGCCCCAGGGCACTCTCAACACTCCTGTGCCTCCCATGACCCTGCATGCTGTGGTCCTCTCCACACCCCAGGGCTCACATTGCCAATCCCACTGCTGTGCCGTGCTCCGTGCCAGCCCCAGGGATAGTACCTGGGTGAGTGCTGGCCCCTGCATGTGTATTTTGAGGGGTGCTGTGCTCTTTGACGCAGCCCAGGCAGTGCCTGTTGTGTGAGTGCTCAGGTTGTGCTCAAACGCGTTTCACTTTAGTGCGGGTACACTGTTACAGCCAGGTGCACGTGAGGAGGATGTGCCAAGCTGTGGCAGTGTGACACTGGGCTAGGGGTCAGCCTCTTTGGAGGGAAACTCTTTCATAGGCATTGATTTCCTAAATTGGGTTACAGATGTATTTTCCTTTATGTGGGAAGACACCCCTGTCTGGAAGGCGTGGCATTGGGATTGTCACCTGTGCTTTTGAATATCACCTGTGGTCCCAGCAGCAGAGAATAAATATTTTTCTCTATTTTGTTAGGTTGCTTGGTGCATTTGCCATCACCCTGTGTAGAATCAGGTCTCTGTTTCCTTTCTGCAATCAGCTCCTCATTGTGTTAGTTTCCCTGCAGCATTCAGGACAGCAAAGCTTTTTAGCAAATTGAAGAAGAGAGGGGATTTTTTAAGCCCACAGCAATTGGCAGCTTTTAGTGCCTGAGCTTGTTTGTTTTGTCTTGTTGATTGGATTACAAGTCGATGGTGACTTGGCATTCTTAGAGCAGCCTGGTCTCAGGGTGCTGCAGGGCACAGGTGCATCTTCACCTGTCACTAAAGCACCTGGTCCTAGCCCTATCAAAAAAGGCTTTATCAGGAGGGCAAATTAGCACCTGGGCAATGTGGACAGTCTTCTTTCATCTCCAGCTGAGAGAAATTTGAAAGGGAAGAAAAAGACTACAGATGAGTAGCCCTGTGCTTTTATCTTGGCTTCCCCAAGTTACTTTGGTTTTGTCAGGCTCTGGACACTTCAGCTCCTGCTGCTGCCAGGAGAGAGGGAGCTGGGTTTTTCAAGTTCCATGACTGAAGAGCATCCTGCAGACTGGTGCTGGCTGTAGGCAGGGCAGGATGGATCCAGAGCTTTCTCCTGGAGTCTGTGGATGGCTGTGACTTGCATCCATGTAACCAAGTAACTGCCAGCTTGTCTTCATGGGTTGCTAGCCATGTCCTCAGGGGTTTCCTTCTGGAAGGTGTGCAGGGGCTCTGAATTGCCATGTAAATATTTCTGTTGTCCTGGGCCATTTTTCTCCATCAAGAGGCTGAGTACAGCACTGATAATGTTGCTGCATCATTGTGGTCAGGTCCTGGCCTCTCCTCAAGCTTCTTCCTCTCAGTGGGATCAAGGCAATTGTTTGGCTTTTTTCCTTTCAAGATCTGACTCTGTGCCAGAAGGAAACCCAGTTGTCCAGTGCCAGGCACATCAAGAGTGGCACTGTTTGTGCAATTGTAATTATCCCTGTCCTATACTTCACCTGAATTTTTGATCCTTCTTTTCCTTCTAGCTTATTTTTGCTGGAGAAGCACTGCTCTGTGCCAGTGTCTGCTTTGGCTGTGCCATCAGGAGCCTGCAGTGCTCCCTTTGCAACAAGGACCAGAGGTTCTTGGTGCAGGAGGAGGTGTATTTTAGCTTTGGCTGGAGTGAGGAGGCTCTCCCAGCACTGTTACAGCATTCTGCCGGTGGGGCTGAGCTGCAGGGCTGGCTCCAGCTCTCCCTGCAAGTCCAGGCTTGCAGAACTGGACCTGCAGCTTTGCTGTGCCTCTGTGATCTGTGTGAAAGGCTTCCCATAGGCATGGTGGGAATGTGTGATGTAGTGGGATCTGCCTCCCAGCAGCTGCTTGGGCCACTGGAGGATGGTGCTCTGCTCTCTCCTGGGGGACACGAGCAGGGTTTGCAGTGTCTTCTCAGTGAAGAGATGAAAAAGGTGTTCACAGAATCTTTATGTGATACTCTTCACACCGAAATGCAGAAGAAATGAATATTTAGGGTATCTTTAAAAGGCTGTAGATTATATGGATACTCCCCATCAAGAAGGTAACATTTCATTTGTTCAGGAGAAATTTTATGAGAGGAACTTGGGGTGGTGGATGCTCCTGCTGTGCTGGTCCCTTATGCTGTGACCTGCCATGGTGCTTCACTGTCTTTCCTACTGCTGTCTGCTGAGCAACCTCTCCTCATCTCAGCATAGTCCTCACCTCACTGTTTAGGAGTGATCAGACAATTGATTTTCCCTTCCTGTGGCACATAATTCTGAGTTCAGAGCTTTGCAGTTCTGTTTTGCAAAGATCTGAAAGTGAAAAACCATGTAAGAACCCCCTCAGCTTTCTTCTCTCCCTTAATCCACAACATATTACAGCCTTGCTGTGCCATTTACTTCCTTTCTGAGTTCTGTGTCATAAAAGACTGATAGGAAGAAGTGATGCATAGAAATCACCCCTTTTTGCTCTTTTTATTCCAAAATCAGATTGTCCTTTGTGTTACCTAATTTCTAAAAAGAAAGAGTGTATCATGCTTAATCCACAGTCCCTTGCTGCTGGCCAGGTTGTCTCCCTAGATGAGCAGTCCCAGTCTTCTGTATTTGGAATATTTTAAAACGTTTTAGCTGTAGTGAAAAATGTTTGTGCCAAAGCAAGTAAGCTGATTGTAACAACAATCTGACTGGGTGTGTGTGCTTTGTGTCTGATCAGATCTGGGAATGCTGGCCTTGTAAACAGGGAGGCATTTGTGACACTGCTGCTGGGAGAGCTGCTGCACACAAGGATTTTGTCTGCCTCAAGCTCTGTGCTGCATCCCTGGGCAGTTCCACCCAGGCTTCTTCCCTGTGACATCCCCACACTCCCTATGACATTCTCAACTCTTTTCATACCCAGTGTGTTACAAGCATCCTTCCTCTCTGCAGCAAGCACCTGAAACCAAACCCTGGTTTGGTTTCCTTGCCCTTCTTCCTTTCTCTTTTTGCAGCAAAGGAGTTCTGAAGACAGGTGGGATTGTTGCTGTTGTGTAGTAGTTGGTGCTGTGGAGCAGAGGGTGAGAAGGTGAAAGAGGCTCAGGGAGGAGAGAGCAGCAGCTGGAGAGTGGCTCAGGAGTGAGCTCCCAGTGCCCAAACACGCCCTGTCTGGCTGGGTTCAGCTGACCATCCATGCTTGTGTCTCCTTTCAGGGATGGATAATCAGACAGTGCTGGCTGTGCAGTCCTTACTGGATGGGCAAGGAGGTGTCACGGATCCGTCTGCTCCCAATGTCAACTCCTCCGCCGCCATCCAGCCCATGGGTGAGTCCAGTGGCACTGGGAGAGAGGACAAGGGCAGGAGGGCTGCACATCTGCCCTGCAGCGTGCACAGCTGGCAGAACAGCTGGGTGTGTAGGGTGCTGCTGTGAGTGTTGTGAGCCCTCAGCAGGACCAGACAGAGCAGGAGGAAGGGACAAGTGCCCAAGCGAGCAGTGATGTTTTTGGAGGTGGTCATGACAACAGACCTGACCATGCACTTCCAGTAAAGACACAAAGGGAGGGAGAAGCCACTGTCCCCACCTCTAGTGCCTGTTACATGGTTTTTGTTTAATATCCACGTCTCCTCTGGAGATGCTCAAGTGTTCCAGCCCTGGAGCATCTCAGTGTGAATGAATATGGGAGCTGGTCATTTATGTGCATGTGGACCCTCACAGTGCTGGACTAGAATTTGCTGGGTGGATGGGGTTATCCCCTAAGGAGTTACAGTCTGTGTCCCCAGAAATGGTCAACTTCAGGCTGTTACCCAGACAGGAGAACAGCCTTGTGAGTCTGCCTGCATGGAGTGAAGATGGTGTGTGATCTGCTAATGCTGCAGATTTCAGCTGGGACATGTAACTGGGTTGTCTTCTTTCTGCTTCTAACATCAGGCATAAGTGCCAAAAACCAGCAGTGTTGTGGAGGGGTGGCTTTATGACACAAGCTGACAGTGACTCTGTGCCCTTATCAAAGGTACTTCTTGTGCTTTGTGCAATATGATTAATAAAATCTGCCTCAGCCAGCTTAATGCTGATGCTCTGGAAGGAGCTGTTTTCACTGAAAACAGAGGGTGCTACAGGAGCAAGGTTGGTTGTTCCTGTATTTGGGATGAGAAGACAGACAGTGGGATTAGTGTGTCCCAGGGAGACAGTGGGGCTTGTGCATGGGAGCAGGGCTAAGATGGGCTCAGGGAGAGCCTGAGCTTGGGAGGAGGAACAGCTTTAGGGAGAGCTTGGGCTTGGGGAGGAGGAACAGCTTGGCCCTTGCAGCTGCTCCCTTCTGATGATGATGGTGTCCTCGAGCTGCTGAGATCCAAAGGTACCTGTTGCCCTACATGGTGGCTGCTGGGTGGAGCACTGGGGAATGCAGGAGAAGGCCTGAAGCTCTTCTCTTCATTGCAGATGACGAAGATGTGTTCCTGTGTGGGAAGTGTAAGAAGCAGTTCAACTCCCTGCCTGCCTTCATGACCCACAAGAGAGAGCAGTGCCAGGGCAGTGCCCCGTCCCTCTCCTCGGTATCTCTGGCCACCAACAGCGTGTACAGCCCATCCATCACCTCGGTGCAGCAGGCTCCCAGTGCTGGCCGGCAGGTACCGTGCTGCAGGCACAGGCTCTGCTGCTCTGATGCTGGGATTTGGGGCTGGGGGCATCAGGAGGATGGTTGTAGATCCAGTGGTGCCTCATGACTGAGCTCTTTTCTAGGAGGTTCAGCTGTTATCCCTTTGTTGGCTTTTCACCTTGTGATTAAAGTGGGGCCCTCTGCAGTGAAGTCTCCTCTAGCAGGAATGTCTGACAGCCTTTTTTCAGGATGGGACAAAAAGGATTTTGTGTTCTGTCTGTGCTGCAGCCAGATCTTGGCTCCACTGAAGACCCCCAGTGTCAGAGCCTGGCCACAAGCCTGGGTGCATTCTCAGAGTGCTCAGGGGGCTGTGGCTCTTGCTGTCCCCTGGGCCATGGTCTGGCTCGTGGGCAGAAGTGGAGCAGCTTTGTCCCTGCATCCCTTCTCTCTCACTCTTGCAAATAAGCCCACGTAATGTGGTGTGATGAATGTTGGGGGAATATCCCCTCTGGAGTAACTCTCATTCCGTAGAGAATCCTCCAGTGTGAGTCCCTGGTGCATGACATGCAATGTGCCTGCAGTTGTGGCTTCCAAAGTACTTTCAAGCCAACTGCTTTTTGCAAGTTAATGTAGTCCCAGTGGATGAGCCCAGTCTGAAGAGATGAGCCTGACATTCACCATCTGAGCCAGAGCAGCGTCCATGAGTTTTCCACCTTCCCTTGCTGGGGCAAGCACCCAGGAGAGGCCTGAACTTGTCTGTGACCAGTTTGTCCTGCAGATCTTGTTTAATAACCCCTGATTTGAATTGCAGCCAGTGGCCACTTTCTGAGCCACAGTGATATTCTTTTCCTCCTTTCTGAAGAATGTTTGTGGAGCTAAGAGCTCCCATGGATTCAGCAGGAAGCTGCAGATAATTACTGTGGCTCACTGCTGACTGGAGGCTGTGGCAGCAGAGACCCTGAGGCTCAGTAAAAGGCAGTACCATTGTATTTTGGGTATTGTTCCGTCCTCTTGCTGGTTAACAGCATATCTTTCTTTTCTTTCAGCAAATCTCTACATACATCACGGTTCCCCCATCACCTTTGATTCAGACCCTGGTGCAGGGGAACATCTTGGTCAGTGATGAGGTGCTGATGTCAGCCATGTCTGCTTTCACCTCCTTGGACCAGCCCATGCCAGCAGTGCAGCCCCCGGTGCAGGTAAGGGGCACATGTGGATCCAGGGAGTCATGGGGAAAGCTCACCCAATCCCAACATCTTGGCCATGGAGTGATACCTTCCACTAGACCAGGTTGTTCCAAGCCCTATCCAGCCTGGCCTTGAACACTTTCTGGGATACTGCCCACAGTGCTCAGGATGCTTCCCAGGACATGGTTGGCTTTGAGGACTGCAAGTGCCTACAGCTGGGTCATGTTGGGCTTCTCATGCACCAGCACTCCTAAAGCCTTTCCCCTCAGGGCTGCCCTCAATCCATTCACAGCCCAGCCTGTGTCTGTGCTTGGGGTCACCCTGACCCAGGTGCATTTGGTCTTGTTGAACTCCCTGAGATTCACACAGACACACCTCTCAAGCCTGTCCAGATCCCTCTGGATGTCTCATTCCTTCTCTCCAGTGTTTTGACTGCACTACACAGCTTGGTGTTCACAAACTTTCTTGTTGCTGGATGTTCAGATCTTTGTAATGTGGTCTCTCCAGCTTTTTTTGAGCCCCCATATAATGATTGGCTTCCGGGGCCCTTGTAACTTACACCATGGATTCCTCTCTTCCTGGGAGCATTATTTGGGCTCTCCCCAAGCTGGCTGGGCTGTATGCACTCTCTATGCTCTGAAAATACTCCTTGTAACCAGAAGGGTAGAAAGCTTTAAAAACAAAGCAATAAAAACAACGAGGCTTGAGGGCTTGGGTTTTGAAGGAGGCAGTGTGTACGCACAGTCTGGTCCAGCCTGCCAGCTGGATGCGCTGTGTTGTGCCAAGACATCACTGCCGTTCCTGCAGCTGAATTGGGATGGGGAATGTGTGCGAGGGAGCAGCCCCTCCAGCTCCTGGCTGCTGCATTTCACACGTGTCGTGTCTGTCTGGTTGCAGAGCAGCATGAGTATGCACGCCGGCGCTGGCTACCTGTCCCAGCCCCCTCCGCCCCCGGCTCCGCCCCCGCCGCAGCCTCCGCCTCCCCCGCCCAGCCTGGGGGCTCCCGGGCAGCCCGGCAGCGGCAGTGGCGTGGTGGAGGTGTACAGTGCCCCTGCTCCCATGGCAGCATCCAGCCCCGTGGAGATCCAGACCCTGGGCATGCAGCCCTACCCGCCCATGGAGGTAAGGCCAGGGCTGCTTTGTAAGGGTCTCTGTCCTCAGACAATCACAGAATGGCTTGAGTTGGAAGGGACCTTAAAGCTCATCCCCTGCCTTTGGGATAGACACCTCCCACTGTACCAGATTGCTCCAAGCCCCATCTAATCTGGCCTTGAGGATTGTGGAATTATAGTGTGGAAAGATGGGCTAGGTTATTTGACAACAATTACTTTCTCTGGGAGAAGGTAGCAAACAGAAGGAGATCAGTATGATGAGGATTCTGAGAACAGGAGAAACAGCTAAGAGAGACAGAGGACTGGCACAGGCTTAGGAGACCTGAGCATTTGTTTCTGGCTGAGGGATACCTGCATATGATGGAAGTGAGAGGGACTAGAGGTGAGTGGTTCACTTTCTGTAGAAGCAAAAGGTACCACATTGCACACTTCAGGCTTATGTGGAGAGAAAAATCCAGTCTAAATCAAAATGAGCTTGTCAAGATGGCTTTTGCTAAAGAATGGCACAGACAAGGAGATTTACTGGTGGATCAGCTGTTTGCAGTCTATACATTTGACTGCCCTTCACAGCGGGACCTGCTGGATGTGTCTGAGGTTTGGCTTCCTTACCTGTGAAATTTGCATCTGATCTGGAAGTGCCAGTGGACAGGAATGGATGAGGATCTTGGATAAGTAGTGGTCTGTGTTAATTTAAGAGCTGCAGAAATGCCCTTAAACTGTCATCTCAAACTGACCACTGTTTTACGTGTTCTTTCCTGATCTTGATACTGCCATAAACAGCCATGCTTTGGCATCTGGAGTTTCATTGTGCCTTCCTTCCCTTCTGCAATCCTACCAGGACAGGCAGCAGGACCTGGAGATCCCTGCTTCAGGACTGGTGTGAACCCACAGTTAGTGATCCTTCTGGTAACCTGCTCCAGAGGGATAAGAAACTCTTCCAGGCATGAGACATAGATGAGGGACAAGACAGCTCCCTCAGGGTGTTTCTTTGCTGCTCTCTTCCTGCTGTAATAACTTCTGGATGCTGCTTGATGTTCAGCAGGAAAGTTTCACACTGTGCAGGGTGTTAGTTTTGGTTAGAGAGACGTTGGATTGGTGAACCAGAAATTTGATCCAGTTTGGCAGAAGAAAATTCAACACAACTGCAGCCTGGTGGGGATGGAGATGGGAGTTAGGGCATGGTACAATTCTGTGTAGCAAACCTGTTCCACTGATGAATTGCCCTCTCACAGGTACCCAGCCAGTGTGTGGAAAGCCCTGTGTACCCCTCTCCCCCTGTGTACAGCCCTGGGAAGCAGGGGTTCAAGGCCAAGAGTACCAGTGCTCCCACCCACCTGAGCAGTGCAGGAGGAGGCTCTGTGGTTGGCTTTGATTCCCCTGCTGCTGCCAAAACTCGCCGCTGCAAGAACGAGAGTGGGCTGCAGGAAGGTGAGTCCCTTCCAGCACCTGCCCTGTGGGTCACTGGGCTTGTCCTGAGTGGGCTGCTGAGCTATGGGCTCCCTGAGGAGTGGCATTGGCTGTGCAGCTCTGGAGAGGGAACAGAATGGTCTTGCATGAAACTGGTGGTTGACCTGGTGGATTCACAGCAGAGACAGAGCTGAGGTGCTTCTTCTCACTCATGCTGTGTCTTTTCCCAATGCCCAAAGCACCTTTAAGGTTGGTGCTTTGTAGCTGGAAAGGTCCCTGGAAGGCAGTGGTTGTTGCCTGAGGGGGATGCCCTGCCCCACCGGACTATACTGCTCAGGCTGTGTTAAATGAATGTTTGTGCCCATAACCACTCCCCAGTCTGGCCAGGCAGATCTTATCTTTCCATAAGCTCTTTATTCTTGCTCCTGAACAGTCATGTCTTGGGGTGAGGGCCCTGTGACGCAGTGGGGACAGGGCTCTGTGCCATGTGATCTCATTCTTGTGTGTACTCTTCCTTTCAGGCAAACCCAAGTCCCCCAAGCTGAAATGCACATACTGTGACAAGGCCTTTACCAAGAACTTTGACCTGCAGCAGCACATCAGGAGGTAACAGTGCCCTACCCTGCACACAGTGGAGTGGCTGGGCCGGAGCAGGGGATAGCTCTGCTGAGGGAGTGTGTGCAGTCCAGTTTGTTATGTCCCAGAATCTGAGCTGCAGTGGAGGGATTCTTCATTCCTCTCACCCCAGGATACCTTTTCCCCAGTGGCTGGAGTGCAGGCTGTATCATGGATGTAATCTTCATGCTGATAATGTGCTGGGACTGGAGGCTCATTTTCCTTGCTGATTAGACCTTGACAGCCAAACCTTGTGTCACCTGATCTCTGGAGTAGCAGCATTCCCACTGCTTGCCCCTGCCCTTCCTTTTCCTCTCCCTGTTTGCTGCTGTTAGTAAAGTGTCTATACAGGGAGCTCTAATAGAGAGCTTTTCCCTGGCAGGTGGAAGCTGAAATCTGCAGAGTTTTTTCCCCCCCAGTGGAGTTAGCTGGACTCTGAAGAGATGGGAAGGAACAAGTGGTGGTTTTTGCACCTCTTCCCAGCCTGGACTCTTCCTCTTGAAGCAGAAGGGCAGAGTAGAAAGACCTTTTTGCTGTGGACAAAGGAGAGCACATTCAGGCAAATCAGGGAGCTGCAAGCTAGAAGAGATGTGTGCAGGAGAGAAAAGGGTGACAAGGAAGAAAAGGCTTGTGCCCTTGAGAAAGTGATAGGGTCCCCAAGGTCTGTGCAGGGACTCTGACAGTGAATGCCCTGATGTTGCTGCAGAGCTGTTTTCCTCTCCTGCTTCTTCCTTTGATCCCCTGTCATTCCCAGACCACAGGTGTTTTGTCTGTGCACCAGCCTTGTTTCCCCATGCCTCTCACAATCCACCTCCTCTGGTGAATCAGGTCTCAAAGCCCTTGTTGGGTGGGTCCAGGCATGAGCTGCCAAACTGAGTTCCCAGCACTGTCCTCTGGCAGCCATTCCCCCACGGGCCCTGCCTGGGGGCTGCCTCCTCTCTCCACCAGCTGCTGACCTGGTGCCTTCTCCTTCAGTCACACAGGTGAGAAGCCCTTCCAGTGCATTGTATGTGGCCGAGCCTTTGCCCAGAAGTCCAATGTGAAGAAGCACATGCAGACCCATAAAGTGTGGCCTCCAGGGCTGGGCTGCACCATCTCCCGCAACTCCATCACTGTGCAGGTCATGGCCCTGAACCCCTGCCAGCCTGAGGACGAGGAGAACACAGGTGTGGTGCCTGGGGATGGGTGTCTGTGGGGCAGAGCAGTGGTGTGAGGAGGCTGCAGGTCTCTGCACCTCCACACAGGGAGGGAGGGGAGCTGCATGTGCTGTTGGCATTGCTTGGTAGTATTTAGCATCTCACACTAAGAGTGGCATTTCCTCAGCTCCAGCTGGAAGCTGCATCATTTCATACCCCCATGGTGGATTCAGGTGCTGGTGGGGACAGTGACTCCAAACTCTGTCCCAGTATGTGCATGAACAGGGCAAGGTCTCTTCCCCTTCTCACTCCCTGGCAGTACAGCTTTGGCAATGCACAAGCCACACCTGACAGCACTGGCCTAGGGGACAGACAGCTGCTGGTTTAGGATAGCCCAGTTTTCTGGCTTTGCACTGTGCAGGTCATGCCCAGGCTGGATCTGGCCACAGTGGCCACCTGTAAATACCTGAGGCAGAGAAGAGCTCCTTGCTGGTGTCTGGATGCCCTTTTTGCTGGTGGCCCCAGAGCTGGTGGGGAAGGGAATGCACTGACAATGTCATGTCTAGGACAAGGCATCATTGTAGGCATCATGGACTGTGAACCACTGGCTGGATCTTACCTCCTGTCTCTTGCCAGTGGTGGGAGTAAGTCTGGCTGTGGTTCACTGGTGGAGGTCTGTTCTCTGCTCCACAGAGCACAGTTAGATCCCTGGAGAAAGAGAATGGGCTAGGGAGGGGAAGATGGAGTAGTCAGAGCCCTTAATAATCTGTCAACAAATTTTAAATAACCCTGTTAGTGGGATTCATCTGATCTAAAGAGTCTGTCTTTGAATGGGAGGAAGAGCCCGGTGTGTTCTGGCAGCACGGTGCTTGCAGAGCAGCTTTCAGAGCTGTCTCATGGCAGGCTGTGACTTTCCCTCTCTCCAGGTTTGCCCCAGCCCTCCAGGAACACAGTGACCCCACAGCAGGACCTGAGCCCCTTGGAGGAGAGTGAGGTGGGCAAGCTGGAGGCCAAGCAGGTTGTTCTGATTGACAGCTCTTACCAGTGCCAGTTCTGCCCCAGCAAGTTCAACACCTACTTCCAGCTCAAATCACACATGACACAGCACAAGAATGAGCAGGTAGGGACAGAGGGTGTCTGTGTGGGTGGCAATGTTGGGATTGGCTTCATATAATGCACCTGTTTTTGGGATCTGTCCTGAGCCTTTTGGTCAGAGCTGACTGTTCTTCACATGCAGCTCAGCTCTCAGGGCTGTAGCTGTGTGGTCTGGGTGGCTTTGAAAACTCCTTTGAAAACTGAGTGAGAATTCAGACAAGCAGGTTTGGGTGGCTAGAGAGGAAGCAAAGAAGTGAAGTGTGTCCAGTTCTGGGCCCTTCACTTCCAGAAAGACATGGAGGTGCTGGAGCCTGTCCACAGAAGGGCAGAGAGGCTGGGGAAGGGTTCTAGAGGGTCAGGCGGAGGAGGAGTGGCTGAGGAAGCTGGAGTGGCTCAGCCTGGAGAAAAGGAGGCTCAGAGGGGACCTTCTCATTCTCCACAACTCCCTGACAGGAGGGTGCAGCCAGAGGGGAGTTAGGCTTTGTTCCCACAAGGGACAGGACAACAGGAAACAGCCTCAAGGTGTGCCAGGGGAAGTTCAGGTTGGACATCAGGAGGAATTTCTTTACTGAGAGTGTTGTCAGGCGTTGGACTGGGCTGTCCAGGGAAGTGGTGCAGTCATCTTCCCTGGAAGTGTTCAGTAATTAGTGCTGTGGTTTGGTTGACAAGGTGGTGTTCTCTCAGAGATTGGACTTGCTGACCTTGGAGGTCTTTTCCAACCTTAATGATTCTGTGAAGTCCAAAGTTTTCAGTGTAAGTGGCAGCTCTCGGGTCCTGGGACAGTCACTTCTGGGGTGTTGTGGTCCCACACACACCCCACACAGGTTTCAGGCCCTCACAACAACACCTCTGTTTCACCTTGCTTTCTCAGGGGTGTCTGTGCTTCTTTCCAGAAAGGAAGCCAGTTCTGCCTGTTGGCAGAGGCTTTTCCCTGCTTATTTCCATGGTGAACCTTTCCAGTTGCTCTCCCTTCTCCCAGGTGTACAAATGTGTGGTGAAGACCTGTGCCCAGACTTTCCAAAAGCTGGAGTCCTTCCTTGAGCACATCAAGAGCCACCAGGAGGAGCTGAGTTACCGCTGCCACCTGTGCAGCAAGGACTTCCCCTCGCTGTATGAGCTGGGCGTGCACCAGTACTCGCACAGCCTGCTGCCCCAGCACAGCCCCAAGAAGGACATGGCCGTGTACAAGTACAGTACAATCGCTGCTCACAAGGCTTGTAGGAGTGAGTGGGTGCAGAGCATGGTTGGTGGGGCCTTAGAGGGGACAAGGGGCCCTGTGTCCAGTGGCCATGGTGCTTTTGGATGCCCTGGTGGTACTTGGGGGTCCAACCTCCGCCAGCTTGCAAGGGCCGAGGACTTTAAATGCAGGGAGTCTCTCTGAATGACAGTGAAAAGCTGGGATTGGTTATGTGGGGAGATCCCATCATTGCAATTCCTCTTATCACCAGTCATGAGTGAGATGGGAACAGCTGAACTTGCCCTGGGCTGGGTCAGAGAGCCAGGAAAACTCTTCCCAGCCTGTTCTCTGTGATTCTTCACCTGCAGCAAAGGGATTGTGGGTTGTAGAAGCCATGCCCAGAAAAAAATGCTGCAGAAGGGTCTGTTCCCTGGAAAGCTTTTCTACTAATGTGGTGAGAAAGTGTGAGGAGTTCCACAAAGAGCTCCGTATAACTTTTGGAATGCCCATGGAGATATTCAGGAAGAGTAGGAAGCCCAGGAGACACTGGCATCACTTAGGAGCTTCATGTAATAAATATCTGCTAATTCTTGCCTAGACCATGGTTTCTGGTTATCCTTACACTACAGAGCTTTGTTCTGCAGCTTGATAGAAGGGATCGCTGAGATCAGAGCCCTGTTTGAGCTTGAGGAAGTTTTAATCTGACCTAGGGAGAAGGGGTTTCACAGCAGGAACAGGGTGTGAGTGCCTCTGTCCTCACTGCTGATGGTACCTGTCCCCAGTGCCCACTGTCAGTCAGCTCTGGGAGGGCCTTCTGGCAGAAACACTGCCAGGATGTGTGACCCCTGCCGTGCCGTGTCTCCACTCTCAGATCCTTCTCTGAGGGCTGATGTCTTCAAGCAATGAAGATGGAAGGAGGTGTTTGAAGTAAAGTGAAGTCCTTACCTAAGGCTTCTCCCCATGAGGAAGCAGTATGGCATGTGTGCTCAGGTCTGGGTGCTCCCATGGCAGCCTGTGGCAAGTGCACTAGTATTTAAAGGCTTCTCCACCCAGTTTTCCAGCATCTGCCTCTCTGAAGGATGCTAAGTTTGAGTGTGAGCTGGCATGTGGGTTGCTGAGGTTTTAGAGCACCTAAGTGGTTATTTTCTATATCAGTCCTATCAAAGATCACCCTGGAAGGTGGCTGGGCTGGACAGATCTGCCTGTGGTGTGGGGTTTGCTGCAGCAGCCTCGCTCACAGGCTCTGTCCTTTCTCTCCACATCCAGGTGTGTGAAGTGTGTCAATAAATACTCCACCCCAGAAGCCCTGGAGCACCATCTGCAGACAGCAACACACAACTTCCCATGTCCTCACTGCCAGAAGGTGAGTGCTGACCATGGCCTGAGCCAGGCCTGGACACTAGCAAGGGCTCTGAGGGGGACAAGAACCCTTGGCTCCATGAGTGGGAGTCTTGGATAACAGATTATGAGGAAGCAGAAAGTGAAGTTAACTCTGTGGGAAAGGTAGGAACTCGTGGGGATCCTTGCCCAATTCATCTTATTGCTGGCTTTGATGGGAGACTGGGATGCTGGTCCTCAGCACTGTGGTGTTACACAATTGACAGCAAGGTTTCTGCTTATGGGTTTCTTAAGAAAGTTTTGGTGCTTTTTCTGTTTTGAATTTTTGTTGGCTTGTTTTTAAAGCTCTATCTGTACTTTCTTTAAACAATCCTGAAGGTTTTCACAGTGCATCCTTCTTGGGAAAACAGTGACTGAGCTTCTTGCTCAGGCTGCCCAGAGAAGCTGCCCCACCCCTGGAAGTGTCCAAGGACAGGTTGGAGTAACCTGGGATAGTGGAAGATGTCCCTGCTCACAGCAGGGGTATTGGGACCAGATGATCTTTAAGGTCCCTTCCAACACAAACCATTCTATGATTCTTACGTTTTCTATTCTGGCTACACACCCCTGTGCCAGTTCTGTGTTGTCCTGTGTGTGCTGCTGTCTCTGAGCCTGTATTTGTGTGTTGCAGGTGTTGCTCTCTGAGCTCTGTGTGTGTGTTGCAGGTGTTGCTCTCTGAGCTCTGTGTGTGTGTGTGTGTGTTGCAGGTGTTGCTCTGAGCTCTCTGTGTGTGTGTGTGTTGCAGGTGTTGCTCTGAGCTCTGTGTGTGTGTGTGTGTGTTGCAGGTGTTCCCCTGTGAGCGGTACCTGCGCCGCCACATCCCCACGCACGGCGGGGGCAGCAAGTTCAAGTGCCAGATCTGCAAGAAGTTCTTCCGGCGGGAGCACTACCTCAAGCTGCACGCCCACATCCACTCGGGTACGCATCCCCTGCTCCCAGTGCTCGTCCCCTCTGCCCTGGCTGCCCTGTGGCCTGGTAGCAGGAATGACAGAGGTGGCTCTGAGTCATTAGTAGTAATGTGGACTCCCTGACAAGAGGCTGAAGCCAGGTAGGGGTTGGTTTCTTCTCCTGGGCAACCAGCAACAGGACAAGAGGACGCAGCCTTAAGCTGTGCCAGTTTAATCAGGGGAAGTTTAGGTTGGACATCAGGAAGAATTTCACAGAAAGGTGATTGGGCACTAGAATGGGCTGCTCAGGGAAGTGATGGAGTCGCTGTCCTTGGAGGTGTTTGAGAAAAGCCTGGATGTGGCACTCAGTGCCATGGTCTAGTTGACAAGGTGATGTTAGGTTATAGGTTGGACTTGATGATTTTGAAGGTCCTTTCCAACCTAATTCTGTGTGATTTATCCATAGAGCAAGGAAGTTTGTAATGTGGCACAGCTGGCCTGGTGCCCTGCCCATGGCCAGAGCAGCCAGTGTGTCTGGACTGTCCCTGAGGCCTGGTCTCTCTCCTCCCCAGGTGAGAAGCCCTTCAAGTGCTCGGTGTGTGATGCAGCGTTCAATCGCAAGGACAAGCTCAAGCGCCACATGCTCATCCACGAGCCCTTCAAGAAATACAAATGCCCCTTCTCGTATGTAGTGTGTCTGCACATGACCACATATCTGAGGGGTTGGGATGTGGGCAGTGTCCCCTGCAGGTATCCTAGGGGACACTGTGGCACCTACCAGGCTGCCTGGGGAGGTTGGAATGCTGATTGAACAGGGAACCCAAGAGTCGCAATTTTTTGTTACTGACTTCCTGTAGGGCCACATTCCATTGCTGTAAAATAACTCCTGCCTTCATGGGAGGCTTGGGGGAGCACTAGAAAGAGAAGGAGCGTTATTTGACCACAGAAGTTCCCTGGATGACAGGCACTGCCATGTCTCCCAAAGCATGTGACAACACAGGACCTAATGTACAAGCCAGAGGAACTGAGTTTTTGAAGGTGCAGTCCCCAGTCTGTTGCACAGCCATGGACTTTCTGAGATAGCCGAGGCTAAATGGCTTCTCCCTGCTCCAACCAACCTCATACCTCCTTCCAAAATACTTCTTTCTCCAGCTGAGATCTTGAACCTGCTGCATTTCAGAGCATTCATAGTGAGATACAGACCATGTGTAGTTTAGGAAAAGCTGTATGTCCCTGTGGCAGCCTGTTTAGTCCCTGCACCTCCCCAGAAAGGCTGAAATAGTGGAACTCCTGCTGAGGCTGCAGTGAGAGAAACATCTAAGTGCTGCTAAGGAGAATGGTCATGGTTCTCTTTATGATCTGGGACCTGTCTATACATTGCTCCTCAGCTGATACCCACATCTCACCAGCATTTGTTGTTATTGCAGAAGCCACACAGGCTGCAATAAAGAGTTCAACAGGCCTGACAAGCTGAAGGCTCACATTCTGTCCCATTCAGGTGAGTGGTTGGGAATGCAGTGACTGGGATTCCCTGTGGTGCTGCAGGAGCATGTGACACAAGGGCTAAACCTGAGAAAAACAATCATTTACTAGCTTTAGATTTTTTCTCTCTGTTTTGCTGTAGGCCTGTTTAAGTGAGTGTCTGTTCAGGACAGTTTATGTCTAAACTTTGGGGTGATTTCTTAGACAATATGATCTGTAAGCAAGCCTGCTGGTGAGACTCAGGAGCTGAGCTGGATTATTTGGTCTGTTTGCTATCAAGTGAATATCCAGAGTGCTCTGTCTACTCCTCCCCAGTCCCATCTCCCATGCAAAAGAAGATCTCATGGGATTTGATTCCCTTCTTGTGTTCAAAAAATGATACTCCCAATTCTAATAAGAACAAATAATTTATTTCCATTCTTTATTCTCATGCCCCAAGGAACAATCAGACTTTTGTCTCTTGGGATAAAACTGGACATCTTTCCTTGTGTCCACAGCCCTGCAGAGTGGGATCAGATGGGATGGACTGATAGTGCGGTCACGAGTTCTTTCAGACTACATTCCCATATTTTGGAGGGGAAAAAAGTGAAAATTTCTTTATTTACTAAATACACTTGAAAAAAACAATACTTCAAGATTGTTCTTGAATTCATCACAATTACCTGACGTGATTTTCTGGTGTTATTTTATTGCTCTTTCTTGAGGCAAGAATATTTATTTGCAGTCTGCAGCTTCCTCGTGAGGGGCAGTGGAGGGACAGGCACTGATCTCTGCTCTCTGTGAGCAGGAGACAGGATCTGAGGGAGCAGCTGGAGCTGTGCCAGGGAAGATCAAGGGAAAGCCTCTTCTCTCACAGGGCACTGCCCAGGCTCCCCAGGGAATGGGCACGGCCCCGAGGCTGCCAGAGCTTCAGGAGCGTTTGGGCAGCGCTGCCAGGGATGCCCAGGGTGGGGTTGTTGGGGTCTGTGCAGGGCCAGGGGTTGGACTGCATGATCCTGTGGATCTCCTCCGCCTCAGGGTATTTTATGGCTTTTCGAAGGACTAAAGCAATGGTTAAACACAGACATTGAAGCTGTAACCACCCACCCCATTACTGTAATGTCTCCTCCCTTTGATCAGGGAGCACGTTCTTGGAGGAGGAGGTGAAGCTGTCCCACTCTCCCTGGTGGGATGGCTGGGTCTAACTGAAGTCTCCCTCTGTGTGCAGGGATGAAGATCCACAAGTGCCAGTACTGTAACAAGTCCTTCAGCCGCCGCGCCCACATGGTGGAGCACCAGCGTTCGCACACAGGCAACTACAAATACCGCTGCCCCACGTGCAGCAAGGGCTTCACACGCCACAAGTACATGAGGGACCACAAGTGCCGCCTGGGCTCGCCCAAGGACAAGGAGCTGCAGCTCAGGAAGGCCCAGAAGAAGCGGGTGGCGCGGGGGCGCAAGGCGGGGCTGGCGCTGCCCGGCACGCTGGGGCTGCCGGAGCTCAAGGACGGCGCTGCCGGGGAGAGCCCCCCCGAGGGAGGCTCCAACAAAGAGCCCTTCCAGGAGTCGGACGCCGTCCTGTCCATCGTGGTTGGCGGGTCAGGAGCTGCTGACTCAGAGCTGGTCCCTGGGCAGCCCAACAGCATGGCCTCCAACCTGGCCCTGGCAGAGCTGCAGACGGCCTCGGACGGGCCCTGCACCATGCTGGCTGTCCCTGTGTACATCCAGACCTCGGAGTGACAATGCCCAGAGCCACTGTGTGGCTGGGGGCTGCTGCTGGCACTGTCCGACTTGGTGCTCAAATTTATCCCCGTGGAAAAGACCAAAGCTCTTCTGGGGAGGTGGATGGATATGGGAGAGAATGGCTTCCATCTCCACTGGTTCTTCCCAACCTTGGCCAGAGGACTGCTTGGAGGCCACTGATGCCTACAAGGCCCTGAAGAGAGTGGCTCCATTATTTCTTGCTCCTGTGCACCACGGGTCAGCTTAGGGCAAGAAAGACAAAGATCCCTGAATCAGGGCAAGAAGAAGGACCATGCAAACTTGCAACAAACAGAGCTGCTGAAATCAGGTGGCTTTGCAAATCACAGCCTGTCCTATCTGTGGTTTTTCTGGCCTAAAAGCTGTATTGCCCAGTATTTGGGTGGCCCTTCTGAGAGCAAACGTCCTTCCTAGTGGAAGCAAGTTCATCCTGAGATCCTTTGGGAACACTGTTCAGAAATACCCTGATAGACTTCTGTCTGGTATCTTCTGTCTGTCTGTCTCAGTAGAAAGATCACTGTGTCTGTACTACACGTTATAAACAGCCTGGACCTCACGTGTGGAGTCAGTGTGTGGGAACCTGTGTGTGTGGGAGGGGCTCTTCTGTCCTGGGTGCTGTTCTCCCCACAGCGTTTGTTCATGGCTTTTCCCCAGGTCCAGGGATTTGTGAGCACCTTGGACATCAATCCCCAGTCCCTGGGAACAGTTAAATGTGACTCCTCGGTTCAGCAAGGGCACTAAGGGCTGGGTGAGGTGCAACCTGGCCAGGGTTGCACAGGAAGCCTGTGATGCATCCAGGGTTCCAGTGTCAGTTCTGGACCAGGTGCTGCAGAGAAGCTCTGGCAGCTGCTTCCCAGCCTCTGCATTTCCTCAGCTCAGTTCTTGTCAGTAGTTTCAGTGGGGAGTTGGTGTGGTTGAGGGGCAAGGAAGTCTGGTGTTACTGGGACATTTGTTGTCCTCTTGGCTTCTCTGATTTCCTAAGCAGGAGTCCAAAAGCCAGCACAGAAGCACCAAACCCAGAAAGTGAAAATTCCCATTGTGCAGTGTTGGTGAGGGAGGTGCAGGGGTGGGTTTGGAGCCCAGGCTGGTCAGGGAGCAGGCAGGAGTGCTGTTGCCTGCTCAAGTGCCCTGTCAGGCTCCTTCCTTCCTGTACTGCCCTCAGTCTCCTGTTTTCCACTGCCACAGGATGCACTGGCTTTTGGGGAAGGATCTGGACTGGGACCTGCACATCCCTGCTGCCTCCAGGTCCTCCTTGGATGTGTTCCCATGCTCTGCTGTCCCATGCTTTCTCCCTGCTCCAAGTGTAGGGCAAGCCAAGCTGAGCTTTCCCAGGTGAGTGTGTGTGATGAGTTGCTAAGGTGTCTGTGGGTGCAAAGTTCTAAATTTCCAGCCTGTTTATCCAGAAGTGGTGCAGGGTTCAGTCAGTTCTGGGTATGGAAATCCTGGCTGTGTCTGGGACTCTGGCTGTTCTGGCCACTGTAGCAGTCCAGCATGACTGGTCTGATCCAGCCCATTGTTTGACCTCAAGGTGTTCTTGTCACCTTCTTTAGAATCTTAAAAATAGCAGCTGGCAGAGGGCTGTAGGCCATGCTGACTGCTCCAGGTAATGATGGGTTACACTGCCACTCCTGGGACACAGTCACACTGTCCCAGTCTGGATGGGTCCTGCCACCACTTCACTTTGCTCACTCACTTCCTAACCTACTTTCTGCTCATTTCATATTTTTGATGTTTGTGTACCTCCAGCTGTTGGGTGGGAGGAAATGGAGCTCAGGGCTTCCAGGGGAGGCTGGGAGAAGGGGTTGTTGAGGGTTTACATGAAGCAAAGGAGAAGTCTTGCCCTTGCCTCATAGAAGGGGGTGGAGAAGGTGGAGCCAGGCTCCAGAGGTGCACAGGGATGGGCGAGAGGTGACGGATGTGTCATGGCAACTTTGAGTACTTAGAAGTGTTTATGAGAAGGCTGGAGAGGGACTTTTCACAAGGGCCTGGAGTGACAAGGGCAAGGGGGAATGGCCTCAAACTGATGGAAGACTTAAATGTGATATTAGGAATAAATTCTTCCCTGTGAGGGTAGGAGGCCCTGGCACAGGGTGCCCAGAGAAGCTGTGGCTGCCCCTGGATCCCTGAAAGTGTCCAAGGCCAGGCTGGATGGGACTTGGAGCAACTTGGGATAGTAGAAGGTGTCCCTGCCATGGCAGGGGATGAAATGAAATTATTTTTGGGGTCCCTTCCAACCCAAACCAATCTCTTGATTCCATGATTCTGACTCCATATAAGGAGAGAGGCTGCAGAGAGGTCCTGAGATCTCATGGTCAATTTGCACAGAGCATCCTGCCCTGAGTAGGTGTGCTTGGCATGAGCTGACTGGGCCAGGGACCCCATGGTCCTTCCTCCTTAGGTGTGTCTGTGCTTTTGTGAAAGCTTCTGTTTGCTTTGAAGGGCAGAGTTTATTTACCATCAGTGTTTATTTTCCTCTGCTCTCCCAGGAGGGGAAGAGGATCAGGAAATAGTTGGCTAAATATACTTTTCCTATTTCGCTCCCCTCTGTCCTTCACTGTAGGTGTCATTATGTGGTCTGTGAAGTCAAATCTATTTTGAGGTGATGATGTGTGGGTGCAGCTCCTTCAGCTCAGAAGCCCTGTCTGGAGACCTGGCCTGCCCTTCCCAAATCCTGCTTTCCCCCAGCTCAGTAGGATGCTAGAACCCAGCTGGCTACACTAAGGGAATAGGAGCAAAGCCACACAGCTGCCTCATGTGTGACTGCTCAGGGACACAAGGCTGGGGACTTCCCCACTGTGGGACACTAGGGCTCAGAGATGCCACCCTAGATGCTTGATAGGTGTTTGCATATGGGGTGGTTTTGAACCAGAACAAGTTTTATCCTGAGCAAAGTTATTGTCCTCTTAGAGTATACCTTGCAGTGATTGTCCTCCCTGCCCTGCTCTTGTCCATCTGTCTCAGCTCCTCTAAACTCAGATGTCTACAACCTCTTACCATTTCCTTCAGGGAAAATTTCTGCCCAAATTCCCTCTGTTTCTGTTTTCCTGGCAGAGCCCTGCCCACTGGCTGGAGTGGATTGGAGGTGCTCAGGGCACTGATTTTCTCCCTGGTTCCATCCTGTGTCCTGGGCACTGCTGTTTTCTTTACAAAGCCAACTTTGGAAGCATCTTGGCATTTTCTGGAAGTTCCCAGGAGAACCCCAGAACCAGCAAGAACTGGATCAAAGCAAAGGTCTGTGGTGCTCAGTGACAGCAGACACTTGTGTAGGAGGAATAAAAGGGTACATAAAATGTGCTGCTGTACTCCTCAGCTTCCTGTGCTGTCAGCTGGAGCTCTCCTGCCCTGGCAGTGTTTCCATCAGGTTTTTCAGGTATATTTGCCTTTCCCACCTACCTGCAATGTTAGGGAGATGGAACAAGGCAGGAGCCATTGCAGTTGCTGAACTCTTGCCTGCTATATAGGATGTTCTTTGTGTTTCCCAGAGCACTGCTTTTCCCTCTTAGGGCACAAAAAAGCTCTCTTACCCAGCAAGCATTTGTTTGGGTCATTCTTCCTATTTTCAATGTGCTGTGTGATATCCCAGCCCTCTTCAAAGCGGTGATTAATTTTCTTGGGTGAATTCCAGTGACAAACATTATTATTGTCTAATTATTGTTATTAATTTTGTCACAACCCTGCTGTGATTGAAGATGGGGGTTTATCAATTTTACAGGTGGTAAGATGCTTGAGGCCAGGCACTAAGAAAATGAAATCAAAAGTATCCAGTTGGCACCAGGCTCAGGTACTCAAGACTTGATTTCCTCATGGGATTTTGAACATAGGTACTGTGAAATTATGGATTACATCATGGAATTATGTCCATGCTGCCCCCATAGCTCAGAGTATGTGACTCAAGTGTCCGGGAAATGAGCTCAGAGCGAGTCACTGCCCATTAAACAGCCTTGCTTGTGGGTTTAAAGACTTGCTTTTGTCCAGTTGGCACGTTAGAAAGGGAAATTTGAAAGAATAAATTCTCCAATACGTTATCTCAACACCAAAGCAGGCTTGAGGGATACATAAAGGGAGCCTCCCCAGCGGTGGGGATGGGTGCTGGAGGGAGGGGATTGGCAGGGACAGGAGGCTGGGCAGGCTCCCTTCGTCACTTATTGACCACTTCAAGCCAGTCCAGGGAAGAAGGGAGTTGATCTGGAGCAGCTGAGGAGGCTCAGCTTGGAGTAAAGGAGGCTCAGGGGCCCTTGTGGCTCTGCACAGCTCCTGGCAGGAGGGGACAGCTGGGGGGAACTGCTCTGCTCCCAGGGAACAGGGACAGGAGCAGAGGGAACGGCCTCAGCCTGGGCCAGGGGAGGTTCAGGGTGGGCATTAGGAAGAATTTATTGATGGAAAAAGTTGTCAGGCATTGGAGTGGGCTGCCCAGGGAGGTTTGGAATCCCCGTCCCTGGAGCTGTGCAAGGCCGTGGCGCTCAGTGCTCTGGGCCGGGGACACGGCGGAGATCAGGCACAGGTTAACCCCTCAGTCACCTTGCCGGGCTTTTCCAACTTCAAGACTCTGTGACCCTTGAACTGTGACTTCCCCGACCCACTGCTCGAGGCTTGCCCGCCCGGGCCCCTCCTTGGGTCGGGCCTCGGCCGCAGGCGCCTCCCGCTCCAGCCCCGGCCGCAGCCCCGCCCCGTGATGTCACACAGCGCAGTGACGTCAGCCGGCCCCGTGACGTTAGCGCTTCCCAGCGCCGCCACCGAGTTTCGCTCGGGAGACACCGCCTTCCCGGCGTGCCCCGCGCGTCGCTGCGGCCGTGCCTCCATCTCCCAGCAGCCCTCGCGCTCGGAGCCCGTCGGCGCGCGCGGCGCTGCGGTGCAAGGCACGCCGGGACTTGTAGGCGACGCGGGGGCGGCGGGGCGAGGCNGCCCCGCGCAGCCATGTCGGGGCTCCTGGGGAAGCTGTTTGGGACGGGCGCCGGCGGGAAGGGCGGCGGGAAGGGCCCGTCCCCGCAGGAGGCGATCCAGCGGCTCCGCGATACGGAGGAGATGCTCAGCAAGAAACAGGAGTTCCTGGAAAAGAAGATCGAGCAGGAGCTGGCGGCCGCCCGCAAGCACGGCACCAAAAACAAGCGCGGTGAGCGGGGGGGGGCCGGGCCCCGCCGAACCCAGGCAACAGGTTGGGAGGGCACTTGGACAGCGCAGACGCATGTGTGCTGCTGTATTTTATACCTACAGCCTTTATTTTTATACCTCAGTGCCTTTCTCCTGTACCTAGTGCCAGTGTTCTGTCTCTCAGCGCCCTCCCCGCGGCTGGGCCGCCTTTCCTGGCAGGATTCACGCCCCAGCCGTGTTTCCTCACTCCGAGGGGAAGGACAGCTCCCTTCCCCCGAGGAGTGCCCCGTGTGGGTGTCACTCCCTCGCCATTCCCATGTCGCGATAGTGCTCGGCTGCTTCGTGGCGATCCCTTCCCGTCCCCTGCCCCTCTCACTTTGGGAGAGGTCAGGGAAATATCCCAGCGCTGGCTGCAGCTGGAAAAGCAAGGCAGCCCAGTACGGTCAGGCCTTGGTTTGCCATGCTGGTGGTTTTTAGTTCTAACCAGAAGTCTTTACCAAAACCTACTTGATGTATAGCGTTGGTTAAATTTATGTTCATTTTTGTCAGCTCTTACCAAAAGTTCTGGGTGTTTTGGGGAAAGCAGGAGTTACAGCTTTGATGTGTGTGGTGTTTGTTGTCCGTGGGATGAAGAACTTCCAAGGGGAAAACTGGCCAGCATGAAGAGGGTTTCTGGAAAACAGGCATGTTAATATTCCCTGTTCTGGGAATAACATGGGTTATGGTTGTGCTTTGTTCTCGTGGAAATACTAATCCTTTTGGAAATAGTGTTTGTTCTGGGGTTTATTCCCATTCCTCAACCACTGCCAAGAGGCTCTTCTGCACACACTCCTAAAGCTTATAAATGGAATTGGTGTTTCCCAGGTGGAGCTTTGCTTCCCCGGGCAGGTCAGTCTGTGTTTTCCAGGCAGTGCTTGTTGTGTCTGTGTGTCTGGAGATAAGGCAGTTGTCACGTTATGTATCCCAGTGCTCTGAAAACAAACTTCTTGCTTGTTTTAGCTTGGTCATTAAACGTTTTCAGGAAAGCACATCCTAATTTGTGTGTGGATGTTGCCCTCTCCGTGCAGGAGCAGGAGTGGCTCTGCCTGTGGCACAGGGAGCTGCAAACACACGTCTGGCAAGGGTTAATTGGCAGTAATTACCCTTAGGAGTTTCACGTCACTCCTTCAGTCAGCACTTTTCGACTCCTTCCAAACTCCAGGACTTACCGGTGTGTGGGTGATGTGGATGGAGCTGGTGCATGAGGGCTCAGGGATGTGTCAGAGGACCCCAGCAGAGCCTGACTTCAGGCGTAACCAAGTTACTTCTAAATCAAATACATTGCAACAGTTCTAATAAGTGAGCCTATGCTGTGCTTTTTGGCCTATTTTGGTAATGAGCTCAAAAGGAGAACTAAAACATGTCTGTCTGCAGTTTTGTCATCTTCTGGGTCACACTGGGCCTCTTGAACTTCTAAACTTTCTGTTCAGGTCTTTGTCTGGCTCTGCTGTAAAGCCATCTCTCTATCTGCTTCAGAACCTCCAGCAGGGGAGGGATTAAATTTCCTTGGAGGTGGAGGAAGGAGGAAAGCCTGCCCATTCACCAGCAGGGTTCTGGGTCAGACTAACTGAGGGCTTGCAGCAGCACAGGAGCCTGAGGAGTAATTAAGGAGCTGTGAATAGGAGAAGGGTAGGGATGGGTTTCTGCTGGAAAACGAAACCACTCTTTTCCATTTCTGGAACTGAGAGGCCAACTGTTCTTACTGGCCTATGAGTTAAGGCAGCCGATTGTCTGTGGCTGGCTGGAAAGTGAATTCCCCTCAGGACACACTCAGTTTTTCTGAGTTCAAGTTGTCAGTCATCAACTGAGCTCCTACAAACTGCATTTTTTTATATCCAGATATTGGATTTTTCCCCGTCTGACTTGAGTCTGGTTTATAATCCATAATCTGTGCAATTTTGATGCAAAGTCACTTAAATACATATTTTAACTGAAAATAAAAATACATTAGTTTTATATGTGAAAGTCTGTCATTTTAATAGATGTACTTTGACACGGTTTAAATGCCTTTAAGTAAAACTAAACTCAAGATAGTTAGCTAGAGATTATTTTAAGTGTTGGATCAACTTTTAAAAAATTAAATTTGAAGAATCTTTAGGCTTAGTTCTCGAAGATTTGATCTCTTCACTCTGGATTCCCTGCTGTTCCTGCAGGATCTCCTGTGGGTGGTGCACGTCTGTGATCTCAGCTGGGCAGTCCTGCTGATGGTCCCCGAAGCTGCTGTGGGACAGCCGAAAGAAGGTGATACAGTGGGGCAGGGAGCTCACCTGGAAGCTTAAAGCCACCTTGGGAAAACCTGGAATGGTGTTTTTGTTGTCCCAGAGGAAAGCCGGGTGTCTGGCACACTTGAGGAAACAAAAGGAAACATTCTCTGCTCCCCAGCACACTGGGTGATTGTTCAGGTGCCAAGTGAGCCTCTTTCCAAAGGCTCATTCACTCATTCTTGTAGCACTTCTGGAGTCTAAGGAAACCTTAATCTGAGGAACTTAGAGGCTTGTGGTTCCTGTGCCTGCCCCAAGCACATGCAGAGTTTTGTTAATTTATGAACTTACTTTTATGTGTGTATTTTTTGCAATGTGCATTTAAGGTATCCAGGTGTAACCAGAGGTTAAGGTATCTGTGTAACCAGACAACTCAGGAAATTCTGAGGTTATAATAAGGAACTTGGTAGTATAAATTTCCTCAGTCTGTGTTGTTTCTTGGCATGGGAGGCTTTCAAGTTCTATGAAAAGTTCTAAGTTTGCTGGGGAGAGCAGCAGTGATGGCTTTAATGTGCTTGCCGTGTTTTGTGCATGGGATGAAAAACTATCAAGATTAATCATCATTAGAAGGGTTTTTTGAAAACAGGCAAGTTACTCTTCCCTCTTCTGGGAGGAACTTGGGTTATGCTTGTACTCTGTTTTGTGTTCTCATGGAAATATTCAACCTTTTGAAAACAGTGTTCTGGGGTTTGTCCCTACCCCTCTAAGAAGCCCTCCTGCACTTCAGCCCTACCTCATGAGTAGTGAATTTACTCCTCTCAATGAATTTCTAGAAGCAGCAGCAGTACTGACTAATTTGAACACTGATCAGCCAGTATCTTGCTGCATTTTATATCTGCCCTGAAAATCAACTTTGCTCTAACAAAAGCAGAGTGCAGCTGTGAGCCTGATGCTCTAGGAGCCCCATGCTGCCGCTGCCTCCTTTTATTCCGCTCCAGTTTGTCGGTGGCGTTGTTTCATCTGGGATGTTTCCTCAGTGCTCAAACCTCGTGATACAAGCAAAGCTGCTCCATCAGTTCCAAGGGTTCTGGACCTCTGGGCCTCAGTGTTCAGTTTCAGGGGAGTTTAAACTGATCCTAATCACTGCTTCTCTGGCTGTTCTGTGGCTGTGGCTGTGGCTGGTCACACAAAGAAAAGCTGCCAGAGGATAGCACAGGCATGCAGAGGAACAAGGGAATTGCTTTAGCTCTGACTACCTTGGGTATTGCAATCCCAGAGTCTGTTTCTCCTAGAACTCAAAAGCTTAAATTATGTCTCAGTGTGAAGATTACAGCAGGGAGAGAAACTCAGTGCTGTCTTCAGAAGCAGCTCACTCAGGTTCAGACCCGGAGTGAGTGGATGCAATGTTGTTCCTGCCTGCCACTGATCGTAACTTTCTGTTAGTTAACACTAGAGCCACAAACAGTGGAATGGGTGAAAAGCCAATATTGTGCCAAAATATATTCAGGCTTTAGCAGGAGAGTGACATTTCATGGGTTTTCCCGCCACTCTGGTTTCTGGTAGTGAGTAGTTTTTCTTTCATGATGTCCAAGTACATCTTTTCACTGGGCATAAATACACTGTTGGGTTTTTCCCCAGCACCGAGTACACAAAATAGATGCAAACCCACTGCTAGATTCCTGCTGTATAATTCAGGCTTTTCCTGGAAAGAGAACACTCCCATTCTCCACCCAGCACCAAAACCAAATAAACCAGGAGGCTGGACATAGGCTGAAGTCCTTTAAGCCCACCTGAGGCTCTCAGTGCTGGGTGTGTGATGGAAATTGAAGTGCTTACATCCCTTTACCTTTTTTAAGCTGTCCCAGTAGTCTGTTGATCTGATTTCCCTGCAGCTGGAGGGTTGTGCTGTCAGAACTGCTCCTGTCAGGGAACCTGCCTGGAATGTCCAGCTGGGACTGACTGAGTGAGGCTGCTCCAGGAGTGGCCCTGCTTGTTCCTCTTTTGGTGTTTGTGTGGGCAGGGCATGACTTGGATTAGCTTGCTGAGCCAGGCAAAACCCGACTCTTACAAAAAAAAGAAAAAAGAAAAGTTGTTTTCCATGCTTAACCACACAAATGCTGGAGCTGGCTGGGAGAGGGAGGCAGGAATTTGATGGGAGGGAGGGCAGCTCTGCCTGTCCTGGTAGCAGTCCCTGCTCAGAGGCACTGCTGTGGTAACATCTGAGGGTGACATGGGATGTCCCAGTGAGGGACACACGGATCATTAATTAAGACATGGCATTGCTGCCTGCAGGATGGCCAGGATGGTTTGTTTGGAATGTTGGGTGGTTCACACCTGGCAGTGAGGGAGGGTAAAGCTGCAGCCTCAGCTCTGGGCATGGGCTGACATTCAGAGGGCCTGTGAGTGTGTGTGCAAGGCCTCAGATGTGGTTTGGGAATGTGCTTTAAAGATCCTGCCTGCCAAGAGAAGTGACTCTCCTGCCAGAATCAGATGTGACCCTGGTTTTGTTTCTGTGAATCGTCGGGTGCTGATGCAGGGAAGCAGAGTCCTGCAGCACTTCCAGCCCATCTTTAGGCCCTAAGCCTGCCCCCTCTGTGTTTTAAGTCGCAGTCTAATGCAAAATTGATGCTTGCTTCTCCATCACCCAGAGCTTCAGTGCAGGAATACTGATGGCAGTGCAGGAATACTGATGGCAGTCCAGGCCTGAGTCCTTCATCTTCTCCCTAATGAGATGGGCATTCACCACCTGGGAAAAGTGATAATTGTTCTTTTTAATGAGATCTTAAAAAACAAGAGGAACTTTCTCCTTTGGACTCTTAACATACCTATGTTTAGCAGAAGATTTGGAGACAAGACTCTGATATAAAACAGTTTGGGAGCAGTGGTGGGATTCACAAACACATCTTTTAAAACTGCTTTAAAAAGTGGCACCAAAAAATTCCCAAACCCTGTGATTCTGGCAGATATTATTTGGTAACTGTATTTGATGCAATACATCAAATTTCTGTTCCTGTTCTCTGTTCCTGTACCTGGCATGTTTGTAGCTACGAACTTTGTGCTTGTTACTTTTTCTCTCAAAATGGGATGTAAAAAAGAACTTTGTTCGAGAATGCCATCTCATCTGGGGAAGTTAGGCTGTTAAGAGAAATGCTAAATATTATGACAGGATCAACAGAATTCTTAGACTTGGCAATGCTCTAATAATAATGATCCAAGACTGGAAAATGCCTGGTGGATTCCCAGGCAGTCACTCTTAATTCCCCAGCAAGAAAAGGTCTTGAAGTGTGCAGTTCAGGGTAGGATCTTCTGAGATTTGTGAATTAATTACAAAAACACGGTTCACCTTAGGGAGCTGGGTTGTTTGGTTGGTTTTTTTCCTGTGAAAAAACAGCATTTTGAGATACTTAAGAGCTACTTCTATTCCTACAGAGCTGAACCTGGTGCCTTTCTGGCAGGGATTCAAAGGAAGATTCTGAGTTTTCACTGGAATTCTCTTTAATAAGGTATCTTCAGCAACCACAAAATAAAGAAAACCAATAAACAGTATTTGCAGGCTGTGAGCATCTCAGGGACACCTTAGGGAGCATACATTTCTCATCCTAAAAGTTTAAACTTTGGTTGAATACTGAATAATTAAATCATTTCAGATCAGAATTTTATGTGTGTATCAGAGATGGTGCAGATTTTTAACTGGCAAAGTTAGTGGCAGTTGGAAAGAGTAAGAGAGGATAATTTACTCAGGCAGCCTTAGAAAATGCGTAATTTAATTTGCAAAGAAGAATTGTGTTTTGGGTAGATCAGCTTTGCAGATGCTTTGCAATCCCCTGCCATCATCCAAAGACATGCAGAACCCTGAGGAGCGAGACACTGAAAATTGGGAAATGCAGTGCAAGCTTTGCTTCCAGAGCGTGGATCAGATTTCAGGGAATGGTTTGAAGCTTCAGGCCTGGATGTTTTTGGCTGAACCAGCATTTCTTAGTCTCGTTCCAGCTCCTGGGTGGAACAAAGCTGTCTCTGTAACTGGGATTTCTCGTTCCTGGTTTTCTCATTTGAACTTCAAGGCTCATTGTAGATGACTTTTTTTTTTTTTTTTTTTTTTTGACAAAACTGTCTTAGAGTTGCCTGGAGATTATTTTATATAGGATTATTGACCAGAGGAGTGTTGCCTTGACATTCAAGGGACAGAGAAATCACCTTCCAAGGCTGAAGGAACCCCCTCTGAGCTGTGGATATGGGACAAAATCAGCAGTCCCTTGTGCAGGGGCTGAGCTGGTGCTCTGACAGAGCCAGGGTGATGTGAAGATGGTTCTTCCTCCTGTGTTTGAGTGTTGCTGTACCACAGCCCTGATTGCTGCTCTCCAGATGCTTTTTTTCTTTATCTCTTTGGTTTTTTCTTTTGTACATTTGTAGATCTCCAGATTTTCTTTTGTACATTTTGTAGATCTTTAGAGCAGGAGTGTTTATTGTTTTGTTTCATCTCTTGCACAATAGACTAAATGTTCCGGCACTGCTTTGCTCAAGAGGAAGTTGTAATCTTGTATTTTAAAAGATTAGGCAGAAACCTTGTGTTCTCTGTCTGGGTTTGGGTGCTTTACTGAAGTACTTTTAGTCAGTCACAATCTCTGAGCTGGGAACAGTTGCCTTCCTTTTAGGGCAGGGTTTGGAACCTTTCATCAGAGATTTAATAAAAAGGCAGAGAAGGACAAGGGAAGGGCCAAGCCTTAGCTCTGCCCACAATTCTCTGCTAAAAGTGCACCTTTCCCAAGAGCAAGGTGCAGGAGGCTGCTGCAGACAGGCCCTGGCGTCAGAGAGAAATGTGAATCCTGACTTTTAGACCTGAATATGTCCCTGAGACAGTAGGGCTCTCAGGAGGTGATCCTCACCTGAAAGGAACTCCCGTGCTGAGCACAGGATCAACACTGGAATTGATGAGGATTTATTTATAACTATCCTTTGGTACCTCTGTGTCCCAACCACTTGGACACCACAGTGCTTAAAATGACACCTGGCTTTTTGGACCTCTGACATTTTGTGTTCTGAGACTCACCTGGGATGAGCCTTCCTTGGTATGGCCTGGATGCCTTTGTGCTGAACTGACCTGGACAATCCTGGTTTAACAATTCCTGGGGCCATCTGCAGAAAGGTTCTTATTCAAGGCAGAACTCCAAGTTGGGTCAGTCTGTAGTGACCAGTCTTTTATCTGCCCCTAGCATTGGGGGATAATTTGTCAATGGCTTTAAATTCCCTTCTTAGGGGGTTTTTGGAGATCTGTAGGCAGTTTGCTGGCTCTCAGTAGAGATGAGCAGTTGCTGCACACATTAAAGCTCCTCAGTGCAGGCAGGGCCAGCAATTACTGCTTCCACCTCCCAGTGCCCCTTGTTTATCCCATTCCAAGGACAGCCAGGATGTTCTTCCTGATTAAATTTGCTGCTGAGACGAGTGCCAGGAAGATGGAATGGTATTTTCAGAAGCAGCAAAAATAATGCTGCTACTTTCTGCGGAGCAAATTATAGATGGATGCAGAGGGTAACGTGGAAAGCTCTAACACTATTAAGTTGATTATCTCAATCCTATTTAATGCCTGGGCTTGCAGCTCCAGGGGCCAAGGCACCCCAATTTGGGCAGCTCCTCTGCAGCTCTTGCACTCTTTATTATTTTGTTGTGGCTGACATTTGGTGCACATTATTTTCTGAGGCTGCTGTGGAACTTTCTCGTGCCATATAAATAATGCTGCTGTCCTTGTGTCCTGGCATCCCTGCTGCTACCATTTCTGCCAGAGAGATTGCAAGAATTAGCTGTGAGATGAAGTTATTTTTCCCCCTCAGTTGGAGTAATCGGAGCTGTTAACTCCAGTGTCTTCCCCTGGAGGAGAAGCTTCTCTATTTTAGGTGTCAGTGTGAGTTTTGGGAGGGTTTTGCAGAGGCAGGAGACACCTGCACTGTGTTGGGACAAATTTTGTGGCATCATCAACACTTGGTCAGGTGTGTTTTTGAATTCAGAGAAACTTCTGAGTTCTATTCCCAGTGCTCTTTGCTCCTCTCAAGCTGAAATATGTTTTTGCCAGCAAAACTTGAAGTTCCAATTAAGTAGAGAAAGCCTTGTTCTTGCAGGTTTTTATCTGCTGATCTACTCTTTTCTACTAATGACATTTAAAAGCATTAATTCCACAGCATTGCTGTGTACATAAATATCCCAGGAACACTGCCTGTCCTGCCAGTGTGTGAGGAATATTTATTTTCAAGTGGACTGTTGATTTTTAACAAAACCACTGACATTCATAGTCAATTTTTCCTCTCTCAATGCAATACCATGTAGTAAAATTATATTTTTATTATCCTGCAAACTGCTTATCACAGTGAACATCCATCTCATTTGACTAACAAACTACTTCAAAGAAAATCATTAGACTTACAACAGTTCATTTAATAATAATAATTTGCCTGTACACAGGTTGAAATAATTCAAAATACATCCAGTTCTTGCAGATAGCATCTGTGGAGGACAAAGTGAAATGATCTGGGTGAGCAGTCATGTTTTTCTGACTGATGTGCTGGCAGAGGAGGAAAGTCTGGCTGAAAGACCCTGCTCTTTTCATTTCTGGGTGTTCATTAGTCACGAGCAGTGACTGAAAACCGTGACACCAGTTCCTGCTTCCCACTTGTGCTGGAGGAGGGCTGGGTCCTGGCATGGTGACATCCCAGTGAAACCCTGGCTTCTTGGGAATCACCATGGTCAAACAGGAGGTGTGGAACTTAACATGGAATTTCTAGCAGTGAGGGCTACCACAGAAATTCAAATAAATAGACAATTAAAACTGTATTTTTTAGTTCAGTCAAGGATTGGAAATAAAAAAATCCAACCAACCAACAGTGACAACTCATCCCCCAAAAAACTCTAAACCAAACCAAAAAGCAAAGGAAGGAATAATTTTTTGATGTGTTAAAAAGTTTGAGGAATGATCTTTGAATGTAGTTTTAGGCATGTTTTGCATTCAAGAAATGGAAGCAGCCAGTCCAGATCTCACTGGACTCAGCTGCACTTTTATTCTTTTGTGGAATCTGCTGTTTTCTTTGTGAGAATTTCTGTGTAAAAAGGAACTGCAGAGATCACAGTCTGGTGCTTATTAACACAGAGTAATTTTACATTCCTTTGCCAGTGGAAAAGAGGTAATAAACTACTGATACCCACTTGAACTGTTCAGGGCTCTCTGGGGCAATCTTTATGAATAAAAACTGGCCCATACATCCTGTCATAGCTGATAATAAAGACAGTTAATATATCAAAATGTCATATGGAGAAGGGCATTTTGAGGCTACTCACTGTCTCCTGATGGATAGCAGGAGTCACCCAGGTAAATGTATTACCTTTAATTTAATTATAATAATATAATTTTATATTAATAAATCTAACTGCTTTTCCCCCAGTCATATGTATTCTCTGAAAGCTTTATTACAATTCAGATAAAGTGCAGGTAAGGTTTGTTATCTGGTGGTTTTTTTTTTTAGAGGATCTGCTAAGTGCTTGCAATTCTTGCTGCACGTTGGACTTGCAAGTTAAAATACCCACTGTGCCTGGAGAAGGTGTGGGTTATAAAGGTTGTCTAAAACTCTTTATTGGCAGGTTCTTGCTCTTGTCTTGTGAAAACTGCCCATGGAATATTTTTGCTGTCTTTGTATTAAATGTTAAATCCCCTCTACAGCAGCTGGTGATGAGCTGGTAGTGCTGGTTTCACTGTCACAGGGATATTGCAGAGGGAGTTCAGCCTGTTCTCCAGCTGAGCCTCTGCATATCTGTGCAGGAGCTGCTGTGGGGCTGGCCCAGCCAGCTGGAAATCTTGCTTGGCTTTTGGCTCCAGGATAAGGAGTTTGTCCCTCTGCTGGAAAGCTGAGATCAGCTGTTTCTAGCAAACTGTGCTGGGTGATCTCTGCAGCACCTCCCAGGGCACCAGTGAACTCTGGCTGGCCAGGGGATAGATAAATGCTTTTAACTTTGTGTACAGTCACAGGTCCTGCTGAAGCAGTTCCACAGCAATTAAAGCTGCCTATAAATTGCATTTCTGCCTCTGTAATTACTGTCTTGGAAGCAGTGAAGGCATAATTTGGGGTGTGGGTGCTGAGGAGAGCCTCTGCCGTGGCTGTCTGATGTGATAGCAGCCTTTGAGAAGGACAGAGAGGCCCTGTCCTGCTCTGATTTCAAACACCCAGTTCTTGCATGTGCCTAGTGCTACAGGACATTTGTACCCCACTGTCTCTGGTTCTTATTTATTTCTGATTTTGGAAAAAGATTATTTTTTGAGAAAAAGAGCCAGTGCAGTTCCCTTCAGATTATGTTGTTATAGCTTTGGCTTTAATAAAAACTACACAAAAGCGTGCTACTCTGGAAGTTCATAAGATTTTAGTAGGTACCTGATCTTTGGCCTTAGGAAGGATAGGAGAAAATAAGTGTCTTCCTTGGTCTGAAGGGGTGGGAAACAGAAAATACCACAAGTCCATGTTAAATTTAAGGGCAGTGCAGTTCTGGTGCACAAGTGGTGTGGGTGGGAATGGCAGGGACAGGGTTACCCAACAATCCTGATTGTTCACGATGATTGTTGCAATGTTTAGTGTCTGAGCAGCTTGTTTAAACACAAGCATGAAATACAGACAAACTGTAATTGTTCTCAGAGAAAGCTGGAGTGGGGAGCTGTACATAAATTGTAGCACTTTACTTGACTTTGTAGAATCTCTGGTTTTGCCAATTACTCTCCATGAGAGAATTCTCAATAAAGAACATCCCTTTGTTGTCAGGCATTTCCCCAGCATCTGTCACTGTATAAACACAGCTATTAACAGTTTTAATCTTTCTGGGCAAAAAAATTTCTTATATCCATAATGAAACCATTATTGCAGAGTAACCAGCCCAAATATCCCAGCAATGTGTTGCTCATCACTTTATGATCTGGCATAAAGCTGGAATGTTTGGGATGTTTGTGTTGTGTGTCATTCTGCAGAACAAACATTGTCCTTTGAAAACCCCCTGTTCTCACTCCTGTCACACACGTGGATGTTGGACTGGCCCCAAAACAGGGGAGATTTGTTGGCCCCTGGAGAGAAAGTCAGTGCAGAGGCTTGTTTTGGGTCCTGGGCTCCTCTTGGAACAGTTGAGGTGTTTTTACTGGCTTCTGCTAAATAATCCTGAGCTACTTCGTGTGCTTGGCATCCTTAGCTGGGCCTTCCCATAGAAAAGTGCTTTTTATGTTCTCTAACACATTAGTTAATTTGAAATCAACCAGATACAGTGTATTTAGAACCAGCTGCAGAACTGTAACTCTTTTTAGGACTTTCAGATAGCAGGGCTTTATCTTGCAGGACTGTCAGGATCTCAGGATGGCATCTGCCAAAACACCCGGGGTGCCTGTGGGCTCCATCAGCTTTTAGGAGAGAGCCACTTTGTGTGTGCTGCAGAAACATGTTCATCACATCCCCAAGTTACCAGCCCTCTGGAAGGGGAGATAAGGGAAGCTGTCTCTTGTCAGGATTTCTTACTCCTTGTTTCCTGCTCTCCTCAAAAAATTCTGTTTGGAAATAATGTCTCTTAGAGATTGAAAGCTTTTATTTGCCACCGTTCCTGGTGTGTGTGACTGAACTTTTGGGAGGGCCAAGCCTGATTTTTAGCAGAGCCAATCTTGTGTCCCATTAAGTGGTTTCTGCTGTGACACTCTCCAAGATGAGAGCACTGAAGAAATGAAGTGTGTGTGGCTGAGTGCAGGAGCTTGGGGCCGAGGTGAGGTTCAAAGTACAGGGGTATTGTATGACCAGGGCTGACCTGCACAGGAGAGGTCAGTCCAGAGCAGGGGGAAGTGGCAGTACCATGAAGGGAAGCTGTATTTCTGTCTCAATCCATGTGACACAAGGTGTTTGTTGCTCCAAGCCCTGTCCAGCCTGGCCTTGGACACTTCCAGGGATGTGGCAGCCACCACATCTGGTAGAGCTCTGTGTAAAGGCAGCTTGTGTTCCCTGTCAGTGTTTCAGGAATGGCCATGCCCGTGATTTCTGGCCAGATGCCTTGGGACTGCTCTGCTGTGTGGGTGAGGTGGGTAGAGCAGGTTGGACCAGTCCTCCCACACTGATCCCCAGGGGTGGGAGCTGTCCTAGGTGGGCTCCTCCTGCACTCCTGTACCAGCGCTCACAAGCAGCAAATTGCTCAAACCACCTTCAGTGAGGGAATCTGTCAGCTCAGGCTGTTGTGTGGACCCCTTCTCGGAGGAGTAACACAAAACATCCATAAACACCAGCACTTCTAGAATGTGTATTTCACATTTAAGTGCAAAGCAGAGGGAATATTTCTCCCTGGATTTGAACAAGCTGCTTCTCCCCGGGCTTCAGCAGGAGTGGGAGACCTGCAGCAGCACAAAGACCTCATCTGGCAGGAGCTGCACCAGCAGTGCTGCCTTCATGTGATGGGGTAAGGGTGAACAAGGATGTTTTTGGTGGATGAGCTTGGATGTTGAAGCTGTTTGTTGTAGCATGGTCTCTCGTCTGGACTGGCATCCTGCTGTGACAGGTGATGGCCACGAGGCAGCAGCCACCTCTAAACAGCTTTGTTGAAGGAGGCAGATCAAGGGTTGGTTTATCTGAGAAGAATGGCCAGCAAACACTAGAATGTTCAAAATACTTCTCTGTGCCAAGTGGCACTTGGTGCAAAGTTGGCTGTTTTGGGCACAAATCTCATCAATCCTGCCCTGTCCTTTGCTGTGCAGCTGCCCTGCAGGCCCTGAAGCGCAAGAAGAGGTATGAGAAGCAGCTGGCACAGATAGATGGCACGTTATCAACAATTGAATTCCAGAGGGAAGCCCTGGAGAATGCCAACACCAACACTGAAGTGCTTAAGAACATGGGATTTGCTGCTAAGGCTATGAAAGCTGCTCATGACAACATGTAAGTTACTCCCTCCTGCATCTTTCCATGGGATGTGTACTTTAGCATTTGTTAGATCTGCTGAATGCCAGGTGCTTCAAACCAAAGGAAAACCTTCTTTTGAGAGGCTCTCAGTTAAACTAAAATTGAACAAAATACACAAATACAGATTGCTTCTTCAGTTTACTACTGTTCTGTTTTCTACATTTTTCCAAAAGCTGGGTAGCATCAGTGTGATCTAAAGAAAATGGGAACCTGCAGCAGTTACAGATCCATCTTGCAGCAGGAAGAATTTTAAGCCTCAAGGGGAGGGTCTTAAAACTTGTTTTTCTCCAGTGGAGTTGGTGTATGTAGCAATAATTAAAGGTAAAACTGCATTATGGGAACATTGTGCTTGCTCCACAAGCAAATACTGTGGATGTAATAAGGCTGAATCAGGGAAGAAAGCAGATTATTATTAATATCAGTGGTGCAGAACAGAACTTCTCCCTTGAGTCTGTATAACTGCTGGGAACTAAGCTTGCAGGGGAAGGTTAAAAACACATCTCTAATTGTGTTGAGACCAGGGGGGTAAAACCCAGACTTGCATGCAAAATGTGTTTTGGGAAAGGGCCTTGGAAATGTCACTGTGGTGTGGCATTTCTACAGAAGCCATGAAATACAGTATTGATTGGGAAGGTGCCTGCTGATAATGAATTCTTTCCTTTCTTTTCCAGGGACATTGATAAAGTAGATGAGTTAATGCAGGACATTGCAGAACAGCAAGAGCTGGCAGATGAGATCTCTACAGCCATCTCCAAGCCAGTAGGATTTGGGGAGGAATTTGATGAGGTATGGCTTTCAATCTGCTTCTCTTTGTACCAGTGAGTCATGAAATCCTCTGGGCTGGGAAGCCTTGGGATCAGGGAGTCCAACCACTGATCCAGCACTGCCAGCCCCATCACTAACCCTGGGCAGCACACGAATCCCTCCAGAACTGTGACCCCTGGGAGATCTTGCTCAGGACACTGAAGGTTGTGTGTGCCTGGGTGCAGGATTGGGCTGTGAAATCTCTCCTGGAATTGTTGGTAGCTGTGGCTGTGGCCTGGACTTTTTGCTTAGAATGGTCTGGATGGCCTGACCTTAGAATATTTGGACTTTGATTTCTCCTTTCCTTCTCTGCTTTCCTCAGCCTCCAAGAGATCAAGTACAGGAATCAGATCAGAATCTGACTCCTCATCTCCTCACTTTGTTCTAATCCTGTGCCTTAGTGCTATTTTCTTTAATAATATGATCAGCTATATCTGATTGCTAATAAACATGACTTAAAGTTCCTTCTTTTTTTTTTTTCTTTCTTCTCCTGGAAATCCTAGGATGAGCTCATGGCAGAACTAGAGGAACTAGAACAAGAAGAACTAGACAAAAACTTGCTGGAAATCAGTGGTCCGGAGACAGTACCACTACCAAATGTGCCCTCAATATCAATACCCTCCAAGCCAGGTATGGATCAACCTTTACTGAAACATCCTGGGTCATTAAAAGTGTGTTTATTAATCTGCCAGTTCCTTGGATTTGGGGTATCTGGCTGCAGGCAGCACAGACATTTCACTTGAAATTGCTTCCTGAATCCCTGTTCACACCCAGTGCCACCTCTCTGTGAGGGACACCTGTCTTTCAGAAGAAGCACAAAAACCACTCCCAAAAACCAGCTGCTCCAGCACATCCAGGTCATCTGCAGCCTGGATGCTCAGAGTGCAGTGGAGGTGTGGGAGGAGGGAGCCTTTTTCCAGGTGCTGCTGGGCCAACAAAGAAGAAATCTTGATAAGACAGCCTGAGGTTGTAAAAGGGAGGGCAGAGTAAATTAACTCATAAAATCACTGAAGCTGCAAAAGACCTCCAGGGTTATCCAGTCCCAGGCAGGTTCAGATTCCCTCATGGATTCATGCTTCCTTGCTGCTGCTTTGGGTTTTCATTCCATCCCTGCTTTCCTGGCCTTTGTGAGGATCTTCCCTTGGGGTCCCCTAGTCCTCTGCAGTACCCAAGCCAGGCAGTCCCAAAGTCAGGGTCATCCCAATCCTGGAGCACACATATCCCAGGAATTTTAGCTGATGTGAGGATTTTACCTGGAGGATGGACAAGAAATATTTATATTTACACATATGGATCACAGCTGCTCTTAAATCTGAACTGGTGCCTCTTGTATGAGCATTCCTCATGGAATTCAGCTGAGTTGGGACTCCTCTGGCAGCACTAATGGGATATGAAGCTTTACAAGCTCATTTTGTTGAATCTGCCTCACTGTGATGAATAACTTGTAGACTTTGCAGCTCTATTCTATGTCCTTGCTTGGAAAACGAAAAAAAGTCCAGAAAAGCAGTGGATGAAAATAATCCAAATTTGTCAGTGTATCTGTAATTCTCCTGCTGCCTTTGCAGGCTTGGATGGGTGTGGGAAGCAGCAGCACTGCCAGAGAAGGTTCTGCTTTGTGCCACTGCTCCTTGTGTGTTAATCTGCTTTTTTATTCTGACCCCACTGATTTTGTGTGTTTCTGGTTGTGTTTTGCCAGGCAGAACTGCTGAGCACAGTTGCTGATAGGGCAGGGAGTTCTGTCAGAATATCTGAAATCTGAGACTTTATCAGATTCAGGAGAAAGAGATTAAATGAACCAGTGCATTGCCTTTTTATTGCCTGGCTGGTTTAATGAGGTTTGTTCTCTGAATAGTTTTAAAATACAATGTCTTGGACACAGATCTACTCTTTGCATTTTGTGACTGCACACAAGTAAGAGGTGTTGTAATTGTGGACATATTTAAGGAGCTACACAGCCTAAAACTTAGGGAAACTCCCTAAAATAATATAAATTATGCACAGTTTTGGTAGTAAAAGCTGCAGGCATGAAGCTCAGTGTTTTGCAGGATTTATGCTAAGCTGCTTTTGGATGGAAATGAGACTTACTTTAATGTATTTAAGTGGCACTACTTGCTTCAATAAAGCTGCCTCTAAGGCTGGGAAAATTTGGATTCTGTGATGGTGCTGGGTGGGGATTTTGTGTGGGTTTATTTTTTGAGCCCAAATTGTTTTTCACTTAAAACTGACTTAACTCTGGGATTAAAAGTTTGCATGTGATTGCCATGGTCAGAGTTCCAAAGGGAATACTGTCCCTAATGGTTCAGGTTCATGTGTAATTGTCTTTTTGGGAGTAATAATGTGTCTTTTGAGGTACAGCTGACTCTGTTACCTCCTTTTTATCCGTTGAAGGGAAGATGACCATGAGCTTTCCTGCTTTTTCCAGTTCTCACGTGTCTGGGTTCTGGGTTTAGTCCATCTGAATAAGGAATTCTGTTGGTGGTGGTGTCAGGAGAAATTCAGGCAGAAGCTGTTTTTGTTTAATGGAGGCAGCAGAAGCTTAATATAGAAAACTAAATTCCAGCCTTGTACAAATCAGGGGTCTGGAGCTTGGAGCTGACTCAATTTCCCTGACATAAATGTTTCTTTTGGAATGACACAAACAACTTGGAGTAGGAATTGTTACACTTTTTTTTTTTTCATTTTCCAAAATTACTGCAGGTATTTGTGGGTTCAGACCTTTTTTGCTGAGTTAATGGAAACTGGACTTGTCAGGTTATGACAAAGAGCAGTATTTTCTGCCCTGGAACAACCAGGAATGAGGAGAGGGCAGTGTCCAGGCTGCTCCCTCCCATCCACATCCACCCAGCTGCCAGGAGCATGGGAGAGGGGGAGTGGGATGTTCCCACGGCTCTCCAGCCCCTCCACATTTCTTGCATTCACAGTACTCAGTGATGGAATAAGGAATTAATTTTTGATGGGGAAAAGATTAATATTGGAGACATCAGATGAGTTTCTGTGGGAAGCTGCATCCATCTGAAAGAGGCTTGGAAATTATGGAAAAATACCACACTTTAACTTTCCTGCCCACTGCCTACTTCCTGTGGGAGCTGCTGTGTCTTTCTCCACTCAGAGTGAGACTGTCAGGAAGTTCAGCTCTCTTTCAGCAAAGCACCTTTTACTTCAAAAAGGTTTTGTGTATTTTTTGTCCACAGCTGGCCTTAGCTGCTTCATTTCCTGGTTTGTCAGTGGCACAGAGGCCACTGGGTTCTGACAAGATTCCCACTCACTTGTTCTCTTTTGTGCTTTTGCAGCCAAGAAGAAAGAGGAAGAAGAGGATGATGACATGAAAGAGCTGGAAGCTTGGGCAGGAACCATGTAACCACAGCAGCCCCTGGCTGGAAAAAAGACTTTGGTTACCTATTCTGGGTGCAAATGTGTTTTGTTGAGGAGAAAGCATAAGCAAAATGTCTTTATCTTTAATTTTAACCCAGAGCAGTGGAAACTGCATTGCTGTTTTCTGCATAGCATGGAAAAAAGTCTGCCCAGAGGAGAGAAGGGGGAGCAGGGGAATTGCCTGCTGTCAATACGGTTGAATTTCTGTAGAAAAAGTATTTGCAAAATCAAACACTCAGCTTTGGGACTGTGCTCCTGCCGCTGCTGGATCTTCATCTTCAATTTGGGCCATTGAATTGAAATAAGCTGAAAAATACTCTGTAATTTTAAGTCAGTTTAAGTGTGTCTAGGAGTCTTGTAAGGCATTTAAAAACCAGGAAAAGTCGTAAGCCCCCATCGGCTTCTTTATTGTGTTTTAGGTGCAAGAATGCTTTAGGTTTTTAGTTCTTTGCCAGTTCTATTTATATCCCTTGACTGCTGTGTGGCCAGCCCTGTGTCTGTCACTGCAACGACGTAGTCACTGTGCCCATTTTAATTGCTGAGAATGATCTGCAGTTGATCCACACTCTCTTGGAAGTAGGGAAGGTTTCAAGTTCAGTTGTACATTTTTCTACATAGCACCACAATGTTTATTGCTTTTTTGTGATAATCGATAACCCATTCAGATACATGCACACTATTTTAATTAAGAAACTACTATGGATTGCACTGTATTAAATATCTCGATTAATTTTCACCTGTGGCTGCTGTGATCAGTTCTGTGTCTTGTTTAAGTGATCTGGCTGTGGTTTAGGTGTAGTTTGGCCTTTTTCTACATGAGAGATATCCACTCTAAAGTTTGCTGAGCTATGGTTGGGCTCTGCTCCCAGAGAACAGGGACAGGCCAAGAGGAGAGAACCTCAAGCTATGCCAAGGGAGGTTTGGGTTGGACATCAAGAGTTCTTCATGAAAAGGGTTGTCAAGCTTTGGAAGGCTGCCCAGGAAAGTGGTGGAGTCCCCATCCCTGGAGATATTCAGGAAAGGTCTGGACATAGCACTCAGTGCTTTGGGCTGGTGACAAGGTAGGCACCAGTCACAGGCTGGACTCGGTGACCTTGGAAATCTTTTCCAGCCTCAGTGATCCTGGAATTCTGTTCTATGTGAAAATCCCCACACTAAAGAAATCAGCTGAATGAACTTCAAAGCAAGAGGTTTAGGGACAGAGCTGGGGCCCTTGGTTTTGTGTTTCATCATGGAAATGATCTCTGCTGTGCACTGTGCTAACAAATGTTAAAGCAGCTCTGTTTTTATTCTAGGAATTACAGGGGAGCATCTCAAATGCAGTGAAGTGTCCCAACAGGAGCATTCAGGGAAAACTCATCCCCAGCAGCACTGTTAGGGCTGTGAGGTCCCTGCTGTGGGAGCTGGCAGTGGCAGAGGCAGCCCCTGCCCTCCCACCTGTGCCTGGGGGAGCTCGGCTTTGCTGTTCCCTCTGCCTGACCCAAACACGGAGCCTGCTCTGCCCAGCAGGGGAAATGCAGCAGGGAGTGTGTGCTGGGCTTCCTGGTTACCCTGGGTGATGACAGCCTCAGCCCCTACAACCTCTTTTCTTCATCCTTTTAATCAGTGATTAAGGGGTGGTTCCTTAATCCTTTGGTTTAACAGTATATCTGAGGACTGATCCTTTCTGCTTTGGATATCCCTGCAGCCTACCCATTGCTCAGTGAACAGCTGAAATGTTTACACTGAACATTTTGCTGCTTTGCTCAGAGTGGTTCTGAGGGCTGAACTTCCCTGTCCAGAGCCCCACGGGGCAGTGGAGGAGGGAGCAGCTGTGCCTGCCAGCAGTTTCTGTAGCTGCCACTCAGTCGCTTTTCCTCAGAAAGCCACTCCAGTTCCTGCTGGGAAACTCTGCTCAATTGCCCTCAACAACTCAAGCTGCAGCTGTTTCTTGTGGAGCTGTTAAAGGAAGCAAGCAGAAATCTGGGATCCAGGTGTTTTCAGTTTATAGAAAATCCTTGTTCTTCCCTCTGGGGAAGGTGGGAAGCATTGTTGCTGTTGTATGTGTGTATGAGAATGGTTCATTTCAAGCAGGGTGAAAAGCTGTGGCTGCCCCCGGATCCCTGAAGGTGTTCCAGGCCAGGCTGGATGGGCTTGGAACAACCTGGCATACTGGAAGACTGTGGCAGGGGTGGCACTGGATGGGCTTCAAGGTCCCTTCTAACCCAAACTATTCTGGGATTCTGTGAAAATCCCCACTGGGCTGAAGGGTCCCATCCCTACTTTTCCCTTGGAATACTTTGAGAATAGAGAGGGGGGTTGTGCAGGTGAAGTCAGGACATGGCATTTGTACTGGGATTCGAGGGAAGCACAGTGCTGGGAGGGACAGGGAAGTGTTTGGCATTTGGGCTGCATTTGGGTCAGGGGAATCAGGAAGGAGATCCCTCCTTGGTGGCTGCTCAAGGCTCAGAGTCCACTGACAGCGAGGATCTGTATGTGTACCTTTGGAATAGGGTGAACACTCACAGAGCACTTGGAAAAGCTGGGCCAGAGGGGCCGAGGTGAGGTGGATAAACCGAGGATAAATAAACCTGACATCACCCCTGGGGCTGGAGAACCCTGGTGGTGTGCAGCAGCTGGGGGACTGTTCCCTCCAGGAACAATGGGAATCCAGAGCTCCGCCCAGTACTGCCTTGTCAGACTGATCTGCAGCTGGATCTTTTCCATGGCTCTCCTGTGTGCTTTCCTGCTCTTCTCTCCAGGACATGCTCTTCTGGGACTGTTCCAAGACACGGATGTTTAACTTCAGTGCAGTGTTAAAGAGGCAGGGAATGGGGGGCTCCATCAGCCACTGGGGTGGCAAATTGCTGTTCATTTGCTTCATTCTGGTGAGCTGTTAATGTGTGTGTGGGTTTAGTAGTGGGTTCTGAGGAGGTGCTTGGTGCTGAGAGCTCTCTGGAGAGCCTTTGGCCTTTTGAGCTGCTTGTGCTTCTCTCTTTCCTGCTCTCCCTACCTCGGACCTGCCCCCTCTGCTAAAGCCCACCATAAAATCCCACTGGGCACTCTGGTGATGCTGCAGCTCCTTCATCCCCAGGCACAACCCCAGTGCCACATCCCGGGGTGCTGGGGACACCTCTGTCACTCTGGGTTGCTGCTGCCAGGTGAGGCTTTGACAGCTCCGGGCATCCAAACAGGAGCAGGGGCTGGGGGACCCCCTTGGCTGCCCTGGGGCTGCCTGGCTGGGGCTTCTCCAGCGTGGTTCCATCCCTCCACAGCTCCCTGGGATGCCCTCCCCACTCTGGGGTGCCCCCAGCATGTCCCAGCCTGTTGGGTTTTTATGGCAATGGGCTCCAGCCCCACAGATGCCAACACCAGTGGCAGCTCTCTCTAGTCCCTTTGCAGATGTGTTGGAATCTCATTCCTTCCATTAAAAGCTTTCACTGAAGGCCCTGAATGCAGCTGTTTATGGAATTGGTCTGTAAAGATGAGTTTATTCCCATTTAAGAGGTGTAGCGCCACTAACTGATAGAACAGGTTAATCCTTTTACTAGGGCCCTGCCGAGAGGACCCTCAGGTTAACATTTTTATGTGAGCCCAGTGCTCCCTCCCTCCCCTGCTCATTATTTTTATCATTATTTTGGTTCTTATGACAAAATTGCACTGCTCATCTGGAAAGCTCTTGCCCTTCTAAATCCTGCTCGCTTCTCAGCCCTGTGGCAAAGAGCTCTCAGTTTTCAAATATCAAGGTCCATAAAATCAAAGTGATGCTTTCCAAATCTTGTGGCTCTCAGCAGCCCAGACCCCTCCTTCCCTCCTTCCTTCCCTCCCTCTCTCCCTCCCATGGCTCAAGGCCTTCAGCTCAGCTGGACATCTCCCAGTCTGCTCAGCTGGCAGGATTCTGAGGCCATGTTTTAGGGCATTGTCAGAGGTTTCCCTTTCCTTGTCTGCGCTGTGGGAACTTAGTGACCTCCTCCTGTGTGTCACCTCAGAGTTGTGACCTAGAGCTTCCCTTGCTGGCTGTCCTTGGGAGCAAAGGTGGGGTGGATCCAGCTGGGGCTGGAGCTGGCTCATGCCACCCTCCTGCTATCCTTGGGATTCTCCTGCCCTTTGCTGAACTCTTCACCTGCTCTTGGCCCCATCCTCCTCCATAACTCCCTGTGTGTCGTGGGAGGAGGTTTCAGTGGGATTTGGTCAGCAGGAAATGGGGACATGACAGGCAGGGCTTGGGTAGATCTTGCCCATCCACAGTGAGTTTTCCAAAACCTTTGTGGCTCCTGGGACTCCTCTGTGGGCATTAGGGAAGAGATGGCTTTGGGATGAGGTAGAACTGAGGCTTCTAGGGCTTTCTAGGGTGCTGGGCTGGCAGCACTCTGGCTTCAGGATCCCAAATGTCTCAGGCACCAGTGGGGTTCAGACTGGGCTGTCCAGAAGAGACACACCCTAAAAGTTTGTCCTGCTGCCCTACCTTGGTCCATCATCTCTGCTGTGCTTACAGAATCCTCAGGAAGGGACCTTAATCCCATGCCACCCCCTGCCACGGGCAGGGACATCTGCCACTATCCCGGGGTTCTCCAAGCCCTGTCCAGCCTGGCCTTGGGCACTGCCAGAGATCCAGGCGCAGCCACAGCTGCTCTGGGCACCTGTGCCAGGGCTCCCCATTCTCACAGGGAACAATTCCTGCCCAGTGTCCCCTCCCCGTGCGGGCTCAGCCGCTGCAGTGACACATGAGTGCCTCTCCATTGCGGGACGGTCCCTGCAATTTCCCACTCAAACACTTGGAGGCAAAACTGGACAGACAGACAGACAGACAGACGTGGGTGTCCTGGTTTAGGGCAAATTTGGGAGAAAACCTCCAAAGGGGGGGCCTCTCCAGGCAGCAAACCCACACGGCCCCTCCCCACAATCGGTTCGAGAAGGACTCCTTGGAGAGAAATGGAAAGAACCTGTTTATTGGACAGGAAATGCACCCCCAGCACACAAAATGAACAATACCAGGTGTCAGCGCTTTTTCACCGCTCTGAAAAGATGACAAACTCAGAAAGTCTCTCCTGGGGTGGTCGCTCTGTTACCGGTCCCTCCGATGCTGGGGCAGCTGCTGCAGGCCACAGGGTGCAGACTCTCGGTGTTTCCCAGGTCCCAGTCCAGAGCAGGTTCAGGTGGTTCCAGAGAAAAATGGAAAGGGAAAAAAAGAGCAGTCCAGGGAAAAAATTCAGACTGCTTAGATCAACTAACTAACGAGCAGAAGCCAGAAAGTGAGAACAGAGCAGAAGCCAGAGCCAAGCAAGAGCACAGCAAAAAGCAAAAGCTGCACTGAGCACTGCCGCGTCTCTGTGTCCTGCCAGCCATTGGGGGAGTGAGCAGACTGATAGCAAAACCAAAACAAAACTGCACTCTTAAAGCCAGTCTTGAAGGCACAGAACATAATATCCAAGCACGGGGATACAAGCACGGTAAGGTCACCCTAGGACAGTGGGACAGCAGGAAGCCTCCTTGCTGTGGGGGTGCTGGCACAGCTGGCACAGCTGGCGGCACAGCAGAGGCTCCTGCTCACCTTCTCCTGAGGACAGGGGCCGCTAACCCCAGCTCCTGGGCACAAGCCACTTGTCCCGAATGCAGGGCCTGACCTGGGGAGCTCTGCCAGCCCCTGGGAGCCGAAGGTGATGGGGTACAGGTGACGCTGCTGAGGCCACCCTGACAAAGTCACCCATACTCCAAATAACAGTGGCTCATCACCCAGCATCCTACTTCTCTGGGAAACCATCTCCCAACAAACCCCTCACTGTGTCTCTCTCCTGAAACTGAACACGGCACCATGAAGCACCATGAAACTTCTTGAAATTCAAGACCAATATTTCCCTGCTGTCACAAGGTCACTGGTTGCTGGCTTTTAATAAAAACATTTCTCCACACTTTAATGTTCAGCTCCCTTTTCCCCAAGGGAAAGCCCAGCCCCTGAACAGCTCCAGTCCCTGTTTCCAGTCACTCAGCTGCTTTCCTGGGCGCCCAGAGCCTGCACCAAGCCCCTAGGAAGGTCCTCCTAGCCCAAGCCCTCCTGCTGAGGCTGCTGGTGCCGCCGGGCTTTGGGGATGCTGTGGGTGTCCAGGTGCACATCCAGCGCAGTTGCTCCCCAGGATATTTTGGGAGAACACAAGGGAGGAAAAGTTTATCCGAGGGGGATTTGCCAGCAGAGGGCAATGCCGGGATGGGTTTTCTGCGCAGCTGAGGGTGTTGAACGAGCTCCAGGTGGGAGGAGGAAGGCGGCAGGGGCTGGGATGGCAGCCCCGCAAAGCGCCTGAGCCCCGGAGGAACGGGACCTGCCCAGCACCAACCTGTCCCTGCAGGGAGGGCTGGAGGTGACACCGGGAGCCGCCCCGGGCAGCGGGGTTGGGGTATCCCAAACCAGCCTGGGCTGGATCACAGCTGATGCTGAGTGTTGGGACAGCTCATACAGGACAAGGCTGGACCTTTCTGCTTAGTGCTGGGCTTGCCAGTGCCGGCTTAATGGTGGGACAGCCTTTGTCCTCCGGGCAGCAGAGAGAGCTCCGGGCTCCATCCTGCAGAAGCTGCAAGATGGATTCCGTGGGGCACGCCAGACATGGCCTTGTCTGCGGGGCCGTGGCTGGCTGTGCTGCTGGGGCCAGCGCTAGCAGCAGATGCTGCTGTGCCAGCGTGTGCCGGCCTGGGGGCACAGGGAACAGCCCTCAGCACCGGGCTGCAGTGGCTGTGATGCTTCCTTCTCCTCCAGAGCTGACAGAGATGCTGGACACAGTCTGTTCTGTATATACGGTTAATATCTGGTATTTAGGTTCTTCTGTAAATTAATTTCTTAGATTGCAATTGCTATATTGATCTTTTTACTGTAAATATATTACATAGATTGTTGTTATAAAGATTCTTATAATGTAAGAAGGTAGTGGTGTAGGTGATGATGGTGCTGTTGTGTAAATAAATTGTCCTTGTTTGTCACACCGTGGCTCTCTTTGCATTTGCTTTGGGCTCAGGCAGCGTTTGCACAGTTGTGGTTTCCACTTGCTCCAGGCTCCTGGGGCTGGAGGTCCCTGGGGGTGCTGGCACGGCCACCCCGGGGCTGGGGGTCCCTGTGCACAGGGGGTCCCACTGACAGAGGTCCCACTGTCCCTGAAGTTGCTCTGCACACGTTTGGTCTCTGCACACGTTTGGTCCCTGCACACATTTGGTCTCTGCACACGTTTGGTCTCTGCACACGTTTGGTCCCTGCACACATTTGGTCTCTGCACACATTTGGTCTCTGCACACGTTTGGTCCCTGCACACGTTTGGTCTCTGCACACATTTGGTCTCTGCACACATTTGGTCTCTGCACACGTTTGGTCCCTGCACACGTTTGGTCCCTGCACACATTTGGTCCCTGCACACATTTGGTCTCTGCACACGTTTGGTCTCTGCACACATTTGGTCTCTGCACACATTTGATCCCTGCACACGTTTGGTCCCTGCACACATTTGGTCTCTGCACACATTTGGTCCCTGCACACAGGGGCACATCCCAGCAGGCCCTGGCCCTTGAGGAGCCCATGAAGGAGCTTCTGGTGAGGGTGGTGGGCCTGAGCCTTGTGGGTGTCTCGCTGCATTCCCTGGCTCAGACGAGCTGCTGTTGGTCCAAGTGTGAACCAAAAGCCTGATGAGGAGAAAGGCTTATGGGTAAACAAGTTTTAATAACATCTTTGAGTGCTCATTATAAACGTAGGGAAGAAATGCTGAATATTCCTTGCTCAAAAGGTAAAGCTAAAGAGTCTTTTAAGCATGGAGCTGAGAACAGCAGATTGGCTGGAGAAGAGCATGATGCCCAGATGTGGACACTGCCCACCAAGGCAGGAGAGGACCGTGCCCTCACACCCCGTGAGAAAGCCCTGGTGGCTGTGCTGACCCTCTGCCAGGATTCCCTGGGGCTGCTCTGCCTGAGCCCCCCCAGCTGGCTGTGCTTGTCCTGCCTCCCTCCTCCTGTGGCTGCACTCCCAGAGGGGTGTTTGTGAGGGGCCGTTGGAAAAGCAGATTAATGAGCGAGACATTGAGAGTTAAACCAATCCAAATCCACACACTGAGCAGGGCTGCTGTCAAGTGCTGTTCCCAAGGGAGATAATATCCCTTCCCCCTTAATTTCTTAGTAAATCCATTATGATTAATGCTATTACAGTGGGAATGCTATTATTATAAATACATGGGTGATGGCAGAGATGCAGCATTAAAAATGCTGGGTATTACTTAACTAATTAGCTGCCGTTTTTGATAGGACTCTTACCCAGCTGCATTAAGCTGAGCCTTGCATTTCAGCTTTCTCTGGTCTGTCTCTGTTGCAAGGACACAAAATGAGAAGCATCTTCTTCCTTCTGGCCAAAAGCCACCTCCCAGTGGCACTGTCATTCAGCTGAGCTCCCAGTGGGTTGGTGGCACCTGTGGAAAGCCTGGGACACTGCTGATGGAGTCCTGTGGTGTTGAAAAACAGCAACAAGTGAAGGAAGGAATGGAAGCAGGACCTGGCACCTTCAGGTGAACCTCAGCCCTTGGGGCTGCCTGTGCAGGGGACGTGAGAGGCCACTGCAGCCCATGGGGACTGGTGCCAGCTTAGGAATATTCTCATCCCTCCTTGTCACTTCAAGGCTTCAGAACTTCTCTGAAGGATTTTCCAGCAACTTTTTTGCTGCTTTTCATAGACCTGTAGAATCATTAAGGTTGGAAAAGCCCTCTATGATCATTGACAACCAGCTGTTCTCCCAGCACTGCTAAACTAAACCATGTTCCCAAGTGCTTTTAAATTCCACAAGGCTTTTAAATTCCTCCAGGGATGGAGAATTCATCACTGTCCTGGGCAGTTGTTCCAATATTTGACAGCCCTTTCCATGAAGAAATTTTCCCTAACATCCAAACTAAACCTGCCCTGGTGCAACTCGAGTCCTCCTTTTGTTAGTTGGGAGAAGAGCCCTGCTCCCACCTGGCTCCCTGCTCCTGCAGGAATGGAATCAGCAGGATCCTTTGCTGTCTCCAGGGGGTGCAGAGGGCCCTTCCCTCTTCCATCCCCTGCTGCTCCTGACACAAACAGGCCACAGGGCTCTTTTTCATGCCTTCAAATTAACACCTACTTAAAATTCCAAAGCAAATACATTTTTAATTTCCTTAATTAAAATGATTTCCTCGTTAGAGCTGAATAATGGGATTTGAAGCATGGAAGTAATGGAGTGTGCCAGGCTGCATGGGAGCAGAGGCACTGGTGAGCACAGTGAGGTCCTGGGAGTGATGGGATCATGTCCCACATGTTTAGGGAGCTCAGCATCCCTCACACCTTCAGTGAGTAAAATTCACCCAAGCGGCAGCTTAAAATGATATCCCAGCAGTGGCTGGTTTTCCAAAGGTTGAGGGTGATGGATTGCTCCCACTGCCTCCTCTACAGACCAAAATGACACCCAAAGGAGATGCTGAGGGGGCTGATCCCTTCTCACTGTGGCAGACTTTGGGGGATCAGGGTCTGGAGTGAACATGGAGGAAAATCATACCAGGACCCCAACATGAGAAGGGGTGGCCTCCTCCCTGTGTGCTGCTTTGCCCCAAGATGTCTCTGCCCAGAATAACTCTGGGGTTTGGCTTTGCAGGGGTTTCTCAGCCTGGAAGTTGTGCTGGAGAGCCGTGTGCTGGGGCTCTGGTGAACAAGTGACCGGGGAGGAAAAGGGAGAATACACGATGATGATGAACTAAAAGGCATTTAATGAGCTCCTGCTGCCCTTACACATCCCAGTGCCAGGGCTCATGGATGGGAGGTTCTGTAGCAAAGAGATGGATTAGACCCACTCGGATCTGACTGAAAGACTACTCAGTGAAAGCACGGATTTCCAGCTCCAAATCTCCAAATTCTCTCTGCTGTTTCTCTCTGGATGCCTCCTACCCCTTCCTAAACTCTCCCCTCTGCTGTATTTGGCAGTTTTTAATGTATTTATTTAAATTAATAATAATTTACCCATTAAAATGCTGCAGATCAGTGGGTTCTCCCTGAAGGAGGAGCGTGTTCAGCTCCAGAGGGTTCATTAGATACAGGTTGGGATTGGGAGGTGCTGTGCATGGAATGATTTATGCACATCGCTGCCAATCCAGCCTAGAATAATTCAAAACCAATTCCATAAATCACTCATTAATTATTACTGAAATATTTATGCAGCAGAGGTACCTTCCTGTGAATTGTTGGGTTTTTTTACCAGCTTTTTCTGCACGGACAAAAAAATGTTGACTCTTTGGTGCATCGTGAGTGCAAGAAGATCCAAATCCTTGGAGTCTCCTTGCTCTGCCTGGCTGAGAGCAGAGCCTCTCACTGCAGCCCCAAGCCTGACCACAGTGTGTGTGCCTGCTCCTTGAGTAACAAGCAGGTATCCTAATTAATCCTCATTTCCAGCAGCAGCCTGAAGGAGCTGCAGGATGAGCACGGTGCTATTTGATGCAGATAAACTGTGCTTTGGTGGGAATTCAATTACCCAGCTTTTCCTTGCTGAACATAATGCATTTGGACGATGCCGTGGTTCCAGTGTTAATGAGATGCATTTTCACCGCTGTGAAGTCTGTATTTCTCCCTGCACTTAGTGCACAGCATCCACATTAATTACAGTTCCAGTGGAGAAAAACCCACAGAGTTACTACCTGCATTTTCCTCCTGGTAATAGCAGTTTCCTTACAGGGCCAGGAACATTATGGATTCACTCCTCAGCCACATTTCATACCAAACAATTTGATTTGATGATAGCAGGGAGAAAACAACTCTGCTTCCCTTTGGCTGCCCAGGATGTGCTGTAAAAGGGTCATTTAGAGCGGGGATGAATCAGATGCATTCAAGTCAGAACATCCTTGAAATAAAAGCATTTCTGGAAGTTTTAAGAGGGTTTTGTGACATATATGGAACTCAAGGCCGAATTAACCAGCAGCTGATGGGCTCACACAAAATGGAGCATTCCCTGGGATTGGGGGCTGTGTGTGGCTGGAGCCCACTCCTGCAGGGCACTCCCCAGCCCTGCAGCACGGGAAACCACAGGCATTTTATTCCAAGGAATGAACACATTCGTGCTTTGATTTCTTTTTTGGTTTTGAGAGGTTTCAAACTCCCAAGCCTGGCAGCATGGTTTCCCTGCGATTTCTCCAGCAGGAGCTGTGCATTGGGGAATATTCCACTGTTTGCTGCAAACCCTCACATTTTGGCCACAGATTTTATTGTCACCATCCCTGGAAGTGTTCAAAAAACAAGTATTTGTGGTACTTGGCAATACAATTTAATGGGAATGGTGATGTTTGTTTAAAAGTTGGACTTGATGATCTTGGAGAGCTTTTCCAACCTTAATGATCCCATGATTTCATGGAAAGCTGAGCAGTTGTAAGGTGTGTAAAGCAGGAGTTCCCAGGGAACAGCACTGCAGAGACATTCAATAAAAAAGTGAGCAGAAGTGTTGTAGCACATTGTATAAATCACTCTGTGACCTTCACTTAACACCACTGCCTCCAAACCTGTTAACAGCTGGAAATCCCTTGCAGCCTCTTTAATGCATCTTGGAAATTGGCATGGAAACAATTAACAGTTATTAACAGTTATTGCTGTTAATCATTCATGTCTTTATTCAGGTATTTACACATTTCCCTTTGTTTAAATCTCCTCTCCCTCTCAAGAGTTGAAACTGCCTGAATATGTGGTTAAAAATATAATGACATAAAAATATAATGCACAAAGTTTTGGCTTCCCCAAGGAGAAGCTGTGCAGGAGGAAGGGAAAACACTGGGATTTGGGGCTGTTTTGGTGGGCATGGATGGCAGAGGGGCTTTAGGGAAAGGATTTGCATGGAGTCCTGCGGAGAAAGATCCTTGGTCTCTGTGTCCAGCTGAGTGTATCTGGGGAAAAAGCAGTGAGAAGGATCTCATCCCACTTTTTCCTTCATTCCTTTGAAAATCAACATTGCCTCTTTTCCTAAAAGGCTTCCATATTTTTCTTGTTTCCCTCACTTTTGATACTGGTGTTTAAAACAAAGCCAGGAGCTCACCCTCTCATGCTCATGGTGCAGTTCCCTGTTCGCTGGCAGCTTCCAGCAAGAATTTCAGGGGAAACCACTTTTTTTCTGGAGCTCTGAGCACTTCTGGTGCTTCTGGTGGTGGAGGCTTTCAAAGACAACGAACCAGGTGTCAAGACGTGAAAAGTCTGAATCCTTCTGAAAACCAGAGCTGTGTTTGAGCCACCTGGTGCTGCTTTGCTCTTTCAGAGCTTGCAGTGCTTGTGACCAACACCTTTTGCAGCCTCGAGTTGAAAACCAACCAGAGGATTTAAAAGCCTAGAGAATCCCTGTCTGTTCAGTACCTTCCTGGCTGTAAGTGCACCTGAGCTGTGTTTTCCTGGTGTCACCTGCAGCAGCGACAGCTGCAAATGCACTGATTCACTGACGGGGGAACCGTGGAGCGCAGGTCTCCGGAAATCCTGTGACTCCAGGAGCCAGAGCGACCCGAAATGGAATAAACCCAGGGTGCCTTGCACTAGATGGAGCTCCAGGACAGCTGGCTCTCCTCAGTGCCCAGCTCCTGCAAGGTGCCTGGACACAGAGAGCTGCTGCGGGTGACCTGCACCAAGACATCAGCGACCACCCTGCCCATCCCAGCAAAGCCCCCGGGATGCCTTCAGCTGCTGTTGTTTGGTGCCTCCAGGCTGGTCTGGCTGCCTGCAAAACCAAAAAAAGTCTCAAAAAAGTGAAATACCAGCTCCTCCTTCCCTCTTCCATCCCTGTGGTCAGCCCTGTGCTGGAGGCAGAAGCATCCCCTTCTCCTGGGAATCAGGGTAGAAAAGTGCTGCTAGATCTTGCCCTCAGCTCACCTGCTGCTGGCTGAATCTGGAGGAATTTACTTGAAGGCAGAGATTTTTCTGCTTCTTTAAATAAAACTTGCCAGCAGGTCCTTGTGGTTCAAATTTCCCTTAAATCTGGCTTAGTAGACACCTATGGAGGTTTAATTGGAGCTAACAGGAAGTGCTGGGTTTGGTAATTAGGGGAAAATGAATGAAAATGCAGCAGGTAAATTGTTGTGGTGGAGCTTTTCAATATTTCTGAAGTTCTTGGGCTCTCAGCGAGATCCTGCTCTCCAGGCAGGAGTGGTTTTACTAAAAATTCCACTTATAAACAGTACTAAAGCCTCTGTTACGACTCCAAAATATTGACTGTGATTATTTTTGTAGTTCTGAGTACAGTGCAACTGAAGGGCTCTAGAAACTGAATCATTGTATATTAAGTGAGAGTGTCGGGCTGTAGAGAGTTTGCCCAGATATCTGCTGCTGGATTGGGGTATCTCTGGTTTAAGGAGTGTCTGGTATCCAGTATGGACCCTCAGGAGGAGACTAGGACTGGATAAAGCAGGTTTTGCTCTCTAGGAGATCAGATATTCCTGTGGAGAGCAGGGAATTGTGTCTCAGCCAAAGCTCTGCTTCCAGGGAAGGCTCCAAGCCCAGCTCTGGGTTATTTTTTAGACAGAACTTTGCTGATTTTGTGGCTCTTCATGTGTGCCACTGAAAACTTTAATGGAAACATGGGAGCTATGCCCTGGCTGAGGATGGGGGAGGAGGGAGCTGCTCCTGAGGGTGAGGGCTGGTCATGGCTGGAGCTGGCTCTGAGCAGGGCAGGGATGGTCCCACTAAGTGACCTCCCTTTGGATGCTGGGAAGTAGGAGCCTGAAGAGTTCTTTAATTTGGACCAAGAGCTGAGTTCCTATGCCTGGGCTGGGAGTTTGGCTGAGGTTCTGCTGCTCAGAGCCTGTCCTGCTGCAGGTGGAGGTAGGGATGGGGAGGGCTGGAGCATCTCTGATCTGTAGAGATGGACCTGGAGAGCTGGGGAGGTTCAGCCTGGAGAAGAGATGGTTCTGAGGAGTCCTCAGAGCCCCTTCCCGTGCCTAAAGTGGCTTATAGAAATGAGGGAGAGGGGCTTTTCATTGGGCAGACAGTGACAGGACAAGGGGAATGGTGTTAAACTGAAGGAGGACAAGCTTAACCTGGATATTGGAAAGGAATTTTTTTACTCTGGGTGGGCAGGCCCTGGCACAGGTGCCCAGAGCAGCTGTGGCTGCCCCTGGATCCCTGGCAGTGCCCAGGGCCAGGCTGGATGGGGCTTGGAGCACCTGGGACAGTGGAAGGTGTCCCTGCCATGGCAGGGGTGGCACTGGGTGACCTTTAAGGTCCCTTCCAACCCAAACCAGTCTGGGATTCCAGGAGCAGTTTCTTGCCTGTGAACACAACTGCCTTAATTGAGCTTTTGCTGGAAAGCCCAGCCCTGTGTCCTAAATCTTCCCAGGCTCCTCTAATCACTCCCACCTTTCTCCCCTCAAGCTTAGGTCTTCCTCAGGGTCTTTGTTGCAAAGAGCCCCCAGCCATCTGCCTCGCCTGCCTGGACTTTTCTGTTCGTTCTCCTTCCCACATCTCCTGCACTGACCATCTCAGCTGGGAGGGGACAGTACCTTGCAAATGCCAAATGCACAGGACTGTGCCCTTGTGTTTTCCCACAAGCACTAAAATCTCATAAACAACCTGCTTGGACAGGATTGCCAGTCCTGCTTCACTCACCAGAGGGGAATGGAGATTTGCATCTATTTCAGAGAGGCTGCTGTGATTTTGATTCTTTCTGTGAGATTAATTGAACCATGACAAGTTTTCTGGCTCACCAGCTCCAGAGCTGTGGCCATAGGAATTCCTCCTCTTCTCCTTCTTGGAAACAGATGGCAATTTATTCCATAGTCATGTTGGAATAATGTGTGTTTCTGTGCCCCTGTGTTTGGGTGGTCAATAGGGAGCAGTCCATCTTCGTGTGATTTTAAATATCCTGGAGGACCCAAATGCACAGAGCTGCACTTGGGGACTTTGTGTATATTTGTGATCCTTTTTAGAGGAGCTGAGGCCATAAAACAGTGACTGGAATTCAGGGGGCCATAAATAGCATATTTTCATCTATGGCAGCTCTAGCTTTGCTTGACTGTTATTCGTGTAATTTAGAGGGAATATGGACACATTTGGGTTATTTAAATGCTCTGGAAGCTCCAAGATGGGATGGAGGAAGGAGTTCTGATAATGGAATAAACTGCACAAGGCTTGGAAAGCAGCTGAATGTCCTCTGGAACTAAAAAAAAAAGTTATTTTTAGACCTTTCTAGTGGTTTACTTATGGAGAGAGCTCCTGCACTCTGAAATGGGGCTGAGCTGGTGGGAAGAGCATCTCTGCCTTCATGGGAAAGTCACGTCCATATTTTAAAGATTTTTGGTGGTGACTGTGGGTGAAAGTCAGGTTTTCCATAGTTCAGAGCTGGAAATCTGTTTTCCATAGTCCCAGGGATGGAAAAGAGATGGAAAGCATGGAGTGGATCTAAGATAAACCCAAGTTTAGCACTCCTTACTCCTCTGCAAGGTCAGCTCTATATTTTGGGTTTTTAGGGAGTCAAATCATACATATGAATTACTTCTTGTACAAAGTTTTAAATTGTCAGCAGAGTGATTTGTGAATAAATGTTTTCATTACTTGGCTGGCTCCATGGATGGATGAATAATATCCGTCAAATAAATTATTCATCCCTTTCTCTCCTTGCCATCATCAGATAAATTCCTTGTGATTTATATTTGTTCATTATTCATCTGGCTATGAGGAGCAGACGTATTAGAGATGGGTTAGGAGCTAAATCTGCTTCATGGAACACAAGAAGGGAGCTCTGGTTGATATTGGGGTCTGTATCCACACAAACCTCATCCCATGGAGTGCCAGTGCCCTCTGTGTGCTCGGAGTGGCTCCATGGGTGATGAGAGTCCCCAGGTGCTGAGCTGAGGGCAGAGCCCTCATTCCTGAAAGAAATCTGCTGTGTTTAACAGTGGGGAGGGGGAATGACCAGGCTTTGTGGCAGTTTTTGCAGTATTTTACACAGCACAGGGGCCTGAGGCTGCAGGCCTTCCTTCCTTTCCCAGGCTCACACTTTTCACCTTCCTCACGCTGCTTTTCCCCTGACAAAGCCACACCAGCCTCCTGCAGAACACTCCAGCAGCAGGGATGGGGAAAGGTTTTCCACTGGTGCCAGAGGAGGAACGGAGGAGAAAGGAATTAGTTTGGCTTCTCTACAAAAAGAAGCAAAGAAAACCATCACACAGAAGCTGACTGAAGGGACAGAGATCAGCTGCTCCTGCTCGGAAGTGACCTGATTTATTAATCAGATTTTCAAGTGTTTTGCTTGAAACTGAACCACTTTCAAGATTTTGTGCTTTTTTTCCCCCGGTGTTATTCCAGTTCTGAAAATGCATCTATAGTTATTTTCTTTTTAAACCACTGGGGAAAGCATCTTTCAACTCCCAAAAACCCAAAAAAGAAAATATATTCCTCAAACCATTTTCCTTCTCAAACAGTTCAGACAGAAAGTTCCACCTTTAAATAGTGAAGAGCTGGAAGGGTTACCTGGATGTGAAAAGCAGAGAAAATAGAGAAAAACAGATCTTGTTTGTGTCCTTAATTCGAGGGTGCTGTGCCAGACCTGGCTGATCCATGTGAGGGGTTTGCAGCCAGCCCTGGAACACCAGGAAAGCTTTGATTTTTCATTCCCAACATCAAATACAAACACAAGCACTGGGATGCAGCTGAAGAGAAGGAATGACAATGGAGGGAAAAGCCCTGTGACCGAGGGGATGAGGGAAGTGCATCCTCTGCAGGGAGGGAGGAGGGAGGAAAGTGGCTCAGGGGTTTCTCCCAGCACTTCCCAGCCCTCCAGCAGCCCATGCTGGTTGTCTCAGTGTTTTGTGCTGCAGAGATGAGCCCAGAGATGATCCTGTGGCTCCCATCCCTCCCAGAGTACCTCACAGCAGTGCCCCACACAGGTTTTGTGTCTGTTGTGTTCAGGATCCACGTAAATGATCCACTCAGCTGCTGCAATCCGTGTGTTCCTGAAAGAAAGAGAATCCCAAAGAAAGAGAATATGGCACCAAGCAAGGGACCTTCCTGCCTGGTGGACATATTGGAGTGTAATTTGTGGAGTGATTGATGTATTTCATTTTTAATAATATTTTCCCCCTCTTGCCAGCTTTCTCATCCAGGGGACACATTTTTCTTTGAGCCCTTTCCGGTTCAGAACTGTATTTCAGCAGGAATGGTTTGCCTTGCCCACCTGGGTGGGAGTGGGAAGGGGAAGGAGCAGGGTTTGCTCTGCATGTTTTGTTTGGCTTTGGCCTTGGAATTCCGGGTGCCAAGGGATGCAGGAGCTCTCACTCAGCCTGATGGGGATCTTGATGGCTGATCCATTAAAACTTGGTGCTGGGGAGGCTGTGAGAGACTTTTGCACAAAATAAAGCTTATTTCAGCGTCCTTTTTAAAGCTCAGCAGGTTACAGGAGGAACAATGGGGGACAAGAGTGTCCTGAGCCTCAATCAGATCAACTCTGGCTTGGGCTTCCTCAGGTTGGCTTTTTTTTTCTTTTCTTTTCTTCCTGCTTTTTTCCCCTTTATCCATGGCAAAGAAAGCTCATGACACCAAGAACTCTCTACAATAAATCACTTGTTGGGGGTTTTACTGATGCTTTGACACAGATGCTCAAACTGAAGCTGTGTCCTGTCCATGCCCACCCCCAGCTTATTCCAAGCTGGAGATTTGGGAATCTTTGCCTTGGATTTGGGCCCTCACTGCCTTCAGTGAATGAACCCCTTTGTATGCTGGGTTCAGGCTGAGGGAGTTCCTGAGAGCAATTAGAATTATTTTTTATTTAGGCCAAGACAGTGGAAAGAGGTGGTCACCCCAGAGGCAGTAAGGCTAATTTGGAGGTTGGCATCTGGAGAGAGCTTAGTGGGTGGCTCCTGGGGGACATTGTCCCCACAGCTCCCAGGAGCTCCTGGGGACTGAGGGAGATTGGGTGGAGAGGGGAAATCTGCATCATCCAACTCTGTGCATCTCCAGTGCAGGCAGCTGTGCCTGAGCGAGTTACTCAGGCTATCTTTGGAGCTGAGAGAGAGAAACTAATTTTTCTGGAGTGCCATTCACCACCCTGGATTGCAATATCTGAAATAAGTGAGAATGTGTGTCCTAGAAAAGCCCTTTTTTTAACATGGAACCTCCAAAAGGTAGCTTGGACAGAGACACATGAGTAGCTAATAACTAAATTCGGGCAAATTTAAATGTTTTTTCCCTGCCCAGGTATGGATATGCCCAGCTAAAGCATGTGGGGCTGGGGTGCTCTTTCCACTTCTCTTTCCTCTGCCCCCAAACATGATGTGAAACACTGTTTTAGAATGTTTTACCCTGTAAAACAACATATTGCACTGTTCCCTGTTCACTTTCAATTTTATGCAACTTTCTCTTCTTGAAAAGGCTCAGTGATCCCAGGAAATAATTGGTGAGCTTGTTAGACTAATGGGATTTTTATTTTCAAGGCTATAGATCAAACAAGTATGCCTGAAAATTCATTATATATGCAGTGAGCACAAAATAATTATTCTTTCCAATGGAAGTGCTGGAGAAGAGACTGTGATAAGGTGGAGCTTTAAAAAAACTTGCTTGATTTATCATTTCTGAGGCAAAGTTCCTGTGAGATGCTCTAGTTCAGTATTCAGTGACAGTCACCTGGCTGGCCAGGGGCAGGGGACAGCCTGGCAAGGACTCTGACTTGCTTTTTTGATTTTATTTTTGGTCTGGAGCTGAACAGCCCCTGAGTTGCTTCTCCATTTTAGCAGAGCCTCAGATGTTGTTTGGAACAGCAGAATTCTGTGTTGCTTCCAGGTGGTGGAAAGGGGATGGTTTCCCCACCTCCCTCTTCTCCAGGGCTTTGGTTTTCCATCTCCTTCCTCTCCAGGTAAGCAAAGGAAACCTCAGTGCTCCCTTTGCTTCTCAGTGTGCAGCCAGGAGGGAAGATCCACTTTGTCCTAAGGATATTTTGTGTGTCTGTGCTGCAGTTGTCCACATACTGCTGCTCTTCCATCAAGTATTTTCCATTTGCAGAGCTGGCCAAAGAATTAATTGTTCACTGAGAATTTCCATAAAAAAAAGCTTTTATAAAAAAATCACAAGTGGATACTGTCTTTGTGGGGAAAACTGGTGAATGTTTGGGATATGACAGGAGAAAGAAAAAAGAAAAAAAAGCAAAGGCAAGTCATAAAAAGGATCAAAAGCACAAGCTGTGACATCTCAGAGAGAAAAATGCTTGATATACCTTGGAAAAGCTTGAAAACAAATCTCCAACACAAAAACGGTTCTTCTCATTCTGCAGGCACAAAGTCTAATTGGAAGTGACATGGTTTAAGAATGTCACTTCCAGTCTGTCTCATGGCCCTGGTATTTGTCTGTTGGGCCTCTGTTGTGCTGGGCTGGGATCACTCTGTGAGCAGCCAGAGGGAATTTTGTCCCTCACTGGACACTGGGCTTGGTGCCCCAGCTCCTTCTGGGCAAGCAGCTCCTGATCTCCACAAGTGCAGAGCAGGGATTTGGACTTGGGATTTCCAAGCCAGGATCTGTTCATTGATCTGTTTTCCACATGTGCCAATAATTTAATAAATGATTCAATCACCAATCAGCTCCTGAGAGGAAAAGCTGCTCTGCAGAGCTGAGCTGTGCCAGCTGGGCACCTGGAGCAGCCCAAGCTCAGCCTGGGTGCTCGGCCTGGAGCAGGAGGAGCTGTGGGATGTGGCTCTGGAGCTCCTGGTGGAGCAGGAGGAGCTGTGGGATGTGGCTCTGGAGCTCCTGGTGGAGCAGGAGGAGCTGTGGGATGTGGCTCTGGAGCTCCTGGTGGAGCAGGAGGAGCTGTGGGATGTGGCTCTGGAGCTCCTGGTGGAGCAGGAGGAGCTGTGGGATGTGGCACTGGAGCTCCTGGTGGAGCAGGAGGAGCTGTGGGATGTGGCTCTGGAGCTCCTGGTGGGGAAATGAGCCTTGGCTGCACTGCCCAGTGGGACATTTCCTGGCTGGACCATGGGGAAGGCAATGTCACCATGAGCATCCCACCTGGGATGGATCTCGTGGATGGATCCATCATTTAGGGTACTGTGGAGTGCTGCTTTGGGCTGGGGTAAAGTCCCTGCCCAGGGGTGCTGTGGGGCTGGGGTTTGGGTTTGTGCTGAACACAGGGTTGATAACAGAGATGTTTTTGTTGTTGCTGAGCAGGGCTTGCACAGAGCCAAGGGCTGCCCCTCCTATGGCCACGCTGGGGGTGTGTGGGAGGGTGTTGGGGACAGAGCCAGGACAGGTGACCACAGCTGACCCCAGGGATATTCCAGACCTTAGGGAACCATGCTCAGTATATAAAGTGGGAAGGAAAGTGCAAGTGAAGGACATTGGGGATGCTGGTTTTTGTCTTCTCACATCACTGTGAGATGGGACCCTGCTCTTCTGGAGGTGCTGAACACTTGCCCAACCATGGGAAGCCGTGAATTAATTCCTTATTTTGCTTTCCTTGTGTGCGTGGCTTTTGCTTCCCTCGTCAAACTGTCTTTATCTCAACCCAGGTGTTTTCCAGCTTTTACCCTTCCAGTTCTCTCCCTGATCCTGGGGTCAGGAGTGGCTGAGCAGCCAAGAGGGACTGGGGTGAAACCACCACATCCATGGGTTTGCTGGGGGAGGGAAAGGCAGTGGGCTGGAATGAAGAGTTCCCATCAGGGCGCACGGAGTGAGAGGAGGATGAACTGGCCAGCAGCAGTTTAGGCTGGAGGATTCCTGCTGGACTGAGGGCAGTGGCTGCACCCATGGAAACACTCTCAGTGTGTGCCAAACTCCCATCTCCTGAGGGAGGCCTTTAGGCACAGCTTCTGCTGAAGTTTTGCAAACATCTCCCTGGGCAAAGCATCCAGGACAGCTCTTCCAAAGGCAGCACCTTCGAGGAACCCTCAGTTTACAGCAAATTGCACAGGTTACTCTTCAGTGCATTAGCAGCAAGCACCCAAATGTGCTAATGACCAGCAGCATTAATTACTGGCCATATCCCCCAGTTGTTCCCAGCTTCTGGTCCCAGCTGCAAAAGCAGCTCACATTGTGCAACAACTGCATTTAGAGGCTCAGAACATCCCTGTCCTTTGGCTGACTGTGTAAAAAGTTGGATGACAATTTGTGGCTCCATGGGGGAATGTTAAAACTTCACAAATTAACCCCTGAGTGGTGTGGAATTCTCTGCTGAAGGATCTGTGTGAGTGTGGGAAGCTGCTGATAATGCTCTGAGTTGGTGTTGGGGCATCACAACGGAGCCTGGACACCCTCCACTGTCCCAGGCTGCTCCAAGCCCCATCCATCCTGGCCTTAGACACTTCCAGGGATGGGGCAGCCACAGAAACCTTTTGCCAGGCCCCAGCACACTCACAGGGAAAAACCGACATAATTAATGTAATTAACATAGTTCATTCTGAAGGTCCAATGATGAAAAGCATCATGAAAAGTAGCTTTAGCTGATGAATTTCAACTGAAAGGCACAAAAAACCCCCGAAGAAATGGAGCTGGCCAGGAGGAACAGTTCCTCTCCTGCTGCCAATTATTGGGCAAGGATCACACCGCAGCGTGTTAGTAGAATTAAATATCTATTTGAACTTTGCTTCTCGTGTACTTTTTAATTTTAATATTATTTATTCTTTGACTTTCAATAATTCATTGAAATGCGTCCATATCAGTAATTAAAACATGCACAGTAAGAAACAGAGCTCACATAAATTATTCCAGAGCATTCATTATTTATTTGGCCACTTATAGCTATGCAAAATTTACTGAGAAAATATGTACATTAATTAACATGAACATTACAATTTCATTAGTGCACTTTTTTGGTGAGTAAAGATACTCAGATTTGGGGGTGTAAGCAGCTAGAGAGGTCTTGCTTGTACCTTTTAAATGATTTAGATTTTAAAAAAGGTCTGTGGTTGGAATCTAGGAGGAGCTGCTTGAGGGAAGCCTTTCTGCTGCCCTTACACATGTGGTGGCAAAGTGGTTTTTTCCAAAGCTGCCAAGATTCCTGAGCCAAACTCAGGGATGGGTGTTTGGCTGTGTTGTACAACCACTGGCATTTGAGTAGAGCAAAGAACAAGAGAAAATCTGGTATTTCAGACCCTCTGGTTTAATTTCTCGTGGTTGAGTCTTTCAGGGAATGCTGGTGCCACGGTGGTCCCACTTCATTTCTTGGCTGGTGCGTCCTGGAGGATGAGGCTCAGGACAAGGCGCTGGAGAAGACTCTCAGAGGGCTTCTGGAGGCATCACTGTTGAATTTTATTCCAGACTTCAGCTGAAGCTGCTGTGAAGTGACTGCAGTTCCAACACCACCTCTGGAAAAGGTTCTGTGCATCAGCACTGAGGCACCGCTCAAACAATGAGGAATTTCTTCGTGCCAAGTGGATTGAAAACACCCAAACCAACCCAAGCAAACAACTCACGGATTCTATCGTAGTCTGAAAGGGAAAAGAAACATTTTTATTCAGTGCCACAAAATTTGCATCAATAACAAGTCCAGTAGAGTACCAGGAAATTTCCACATGAGTAAATTCCGCTCAGTGCAAAAAGGCTTGCATCCACTCCTGCAATTTAATGGTTCAGCTGGCATGTGAAAGCTGTTATTTGGAGGTTTAATTATTAAGGTCAAATTAAATTTCAGCTATTGCAGCAATGAGCTCCCTCCCTCTGCAGATGCCAGCTGAGGGATTACTTGCTGGGGAATGTGGAGGGGATTTTGGTGTATCCACTTAAAATGCATGTCCCATGGGAGCCTCCCTGCTAGGAATAAGTTCAGAAGGCATCATGCTTTGGATAATGAACTATTCAGGAGGCACAACTCATTTTGGGGGTCCTAGGGGTGCCTTTTCCTGGTTATGAACTACTCGTGGTGAAATTTGGCTATGAGCTTCCTCATGGTGACCTGTGGATTGCCCAGGCATGGGAACTCTATCCCTCTGTCCCACATGGAGGCAAACTCCAGACCCCCCAGCCTTCCCCAAACACCTGTGTCCAGGGCATTTAGGAGCTGATTTCCCAAGGCAGGGCTGCACTTTGGGCATTTGTTTGTTTTGCCCTTACAGCTCAGCTGCCGGGATACAACAAGGATATTGGTTTGGAGGGACACAAAATCCATTGCTTGTGTGTGCAGCAAAAGTCTGCAGGAATTCCTGTGGGACTGAACCATCTGCTGTCCTGTGAGTGCCAGGCACTGCACAGAGCCAAAGGTGGAGATCACTACCAGGGGATCTTCTCTTCCTCCTTGTTCTCCTCAGCATCCTGACAGGTAACTTGGAGGCTGGGACACTTCACTGGGGCAGGGACACCCGGGCTGAGTTAGGAAAGGCCACTCCCCACTTCTCTTGCGTCCTAATGATGGCAACCCTACAAAGACACATCCCAGAGAAGCCTGTTGCTTCCTGGCAGGTGGTGGAAGGAAGTGGAAGCATTCCCAAGGTAAAGAGGGAGAAACTTGAGTCCATCTCACCAATGCCACAGAGAAAAGCTTTAGATGTCATTATTCTGTGTATTCCCAACTTCATGGCTAGAGTTGAGGCTGGGTTTGAGAAATGTGGATTTACTTCTTTTATAGAGGAGCATTTATTTTTTCACAGCAGAGGGAACTCTTTTGAGTTTCCTGCTTGAGACAGAGTTTGAAAAATACAGTGCCTTGTCTTTCAAAAATGTGCTGAGGAGCCACTGCAGGGTATCAGATGAGGGCCACAATTTTGCTCAGGAGGTTGTCAGAGGGAAGGATGCTGCTCAGTCTTTCCCTGTTCTCTTCACTGGAGCTGGCATGAAAATGGATTATTCTAAACCACCCCTCTGTGTGGCTGTCCCATTTGTCAGGTTCCTGCAGGCACATTCCCTGCTTGATGTTTTCATAAACTGCACTCCTTTTCCTTGGGTTCTGGTGATTAATTGTAATGGCAAGTGAAAATATTCCAAAATAAATCTGTTTTCATGGCCCTCTGCAAAGTCCACTCTGAGAACCCTCTGCAGATGTAGCAGTTTGGGAGGAGATGGGGCAGCATGAGGTGCACATTACAGCAGCAGCCCTGTGGTGTCCACATTTTTCAAACTCAGCCTCAACTCTGACCATGAAGTTGGGAATTCACAAGAAATGACTCCAAAGTTTTGCTCTAAGGGTTCAGGTGATATGGACTCAGTTCTCCTCCTGTTTCCTTGAGAATACTTCCACTTCCTGCTGTTATTTCAGTAGGGTCTGTATTTTCAACTAAGGGGCAAATTATTACTATTTAGTCCAGGAAATGAAAGGAAAATAAGTAGTAATCACAGAAATTTTTAGGTTGGAAAAGATCCTAAGATCCAAAAGATTCTAAGATCCAATCCAACCATGAAGCCAGCCTTTCCAGGCCCACCAGGGATCCCACGGAGAAGGAGGAGTCAGGCACGGTATTTTAGCTGGGCTGTGACAGAGCAGGGATGAGGCCAACTCCAGAACTGCTTGGGGTGATCGTTTGCAATGACCCCCCCACATTCCTGTATCCTCTGCTCCTGGGACCAAGGCTGCTGATTTCCCTGGAAATGTGTGTTTCCAGCCCAGAAACTCCTCTCCACTGGAGAAGCCCCAGAAGCAGTGCCCTTCTTGCACCCTGTGGATGCTGCAGGGCAAAGCCTGTGGCCCCTTGGTTTGGGCTCCTGCAGCTCTCAGCACCCACAAGAAGCTCTGCCAACACCTCCTGCTTCTGCTGCATCCTTGCACACTGTCTGATGATCTAAGAGCCTTTCCCAACCCAAATGAGCTGCAGTGAGCACAACAAGAGAGGAAAATGAACTCCAGTGATGCCTTTTTCCTGCAGGAAGATGAGGATGGGCAAGTTCTTCTGCTTGGTGCCCTTCAGCCCAGCACTGGGCACTGCTGCCGAGCTGGGCTCAGCTTTGTTTGTTCTCCTAAAGTAAAAGATAGGCTAAAATTAGGAAAAAACAACAAAGAGGGAGTGACAAAAAAGGAGAGCCTAGATTTGAATTGATAGAAACCTCAGGAACTGGTGTATAGACCAGTAAATATTGGAATGACATTACCTGAGCTTGAGAAAAAATTGACAAATTGTTAGGCTGAATTCCTATCTGTGGTGGAACTGGAGAGCAACCACCATGGAGATAACATTATTTCCTTTAATCATTTCTTTGGCAACAGAATCAGAAAGAAAAAGCTCCAGAGTGGCTCTTATTATATTTTCCCTCCCTCTGCCTTTTCTTTCTGATTCCCTCCATCGTTCCCAGCTCTGTCAAGATTGTGACAAACTTAATTACCAGCAAACAGCAGGAACCCCAGATGACATATCCATGGTTTTTTCTTTCTCCTGACTTCATGAGATCTTTCTAGTCTTTAATGCAGGGTGAATAAGGATGGGGAGCAGATGGTGCTGGTGTCCAATTCCAGCAGCATCTGAGCCCTTATCTCCTGGAGATCTTCAGTGTCAGGCTAAGATGTGGATAACAAAACCTCCCGGAGCGATGAGATCCGGGGTTGGAGATTCAGAAGATGGGATTGTGCATGGGCAGACACAGATCTGCCATTTGGGGGGCTGTCATCTCCCTGCCTGCTCTTAGAAACCTCCACTGATTTCAGGACTGCTCACAGCAGTGACTGCCGAGCCCAGGGCTCCTGCTCCAAGCACCTGGCAGCGGGGTAAGGCACATTTGTGCCTCCTCCATCTGTAAATTTGATGCTTGGTTGGTAATAAAACAAGGGCTGGGTGAAACATTGCCATGAACAGGGTGTTTTCCCTAAAACCGTGTTTCTAGGGCATGAAACAGCCCAGGGTGAGGTTCAGTGAATGGTTTTGAGCAAGAAAATGATTTGAAAGAAAAATGCCCTAAAAGACTTTGAGCATTTTTAAGTGGGGTTTTGCCCTTTGATCTTTTCAAAGGGAATTTTATTGTCTTGCTCTCTCAAAGATGTTTTGGCTGCAGGGGTCTGGAGTCCTCACAAATTCTCCAAGTTCAGGGAAGCTTGTGGGCAGCCAGGTTTTGGCACCTGTGGTCCCACTGCTGCAGAAGCAGGGAGTCCTTGCCTCCACCCTGCCATCATCATTGTTATTATTATTATTATTATTATTATTATTATTTGAATTGCTTATTATTTATTAGTATGTTTATTGTTTATTATTCATTATTTAGTATTTATTGTTTATTGTTTATTTTTATTTTTATTTTGACACTCAGGCAATCCACTGCTTTGCAGGAAACGTCAGGATTTGCCACACAGGCACTTCCTTCCCCTGTGCTCCTTCTCTTGAGAGAGGGAAAATGGTCACGTGCCACTCGACCAAAGCAGCGGCTTTGCAAAGACTCCAGACACTGGAAGTTTGGTAGAAAGAAGCAGCAAATCTCGTTTTTATCTTAGTTTTATCTTCACCAAACCTTCTCTGAACAACTGCACCTCCTCCTGCATTAATTTCCTCAAGCTGGATATCTCCTGACTTGCAGAACAGCTCGTGGGCCAGCTTCTTCTGCCTGCAAGGAAATCAATTTTCTGCCAGGATTTGCTTTTCTGGGGCTCAGAGCATGGCTGGGGCCCCACGCCAGCTGCACTTCAGTAAATCATTGCTCTGGGCACGATGCAGCAGGGCTGGGACAAGGACAACGTGGACAGTTCTGGCTTTGGGCGGTTCATCAGCCTCTCAGCTGAACCCAAACCATGAAAATGATTTAAACTGCGAGCCTGGGCTCCTGGATGATGAAAAGGCTCATGTGGGGGTGAGGAGTTAGCAGGGCTCTGGGTATGTCTCATTGCCCATCAGTCTGGGCACTGGAACCTCTGGTAGAACCCAAATGTTATGGATATTTGGCACAGCTGGGGCGTGTGCCGCCTCCAGGCTTCCTAAAGGAAACCCCATTTTGTTATTTGTAATTAAACAAAGGCAGCAGATGTGCAAAAGATCTCAAGTCTAAAATTCTCTCCTAAGCAAAAAATTTACGTCATCTTATGATTTTATAAAATCCCTTTTTACCTCCTTTATTCTTTTTCCTCCACCTGAAGAGAATGGGGAGGTTGCAGGAGAAGGTGGTGGAAACCTCTCCTCCTTTGGGTTTGTTGAGTGCTTTTGGATGAGTCCTCAGGGAGGGCCAGGCCAGGCTTGCCAAGAGGTGGGAGAAGAGACCATTTGCAAGTGGCCTCTTCCAGCAGAATTCCCAGCTGTGACACATTCCTGTCACTCCCTACTTTGCTCCAGCCCCAACAGCTGGAACAACTTCCTTTAAGCAGGCTCTTGAATGAGAAAGAGGGGAATGGATGAAAGCTGTGCCTGATCAGCAGGGTTGATTCTTGGAAACATGGATGGAAGACTTGGGATGTTCCTGTTCCTCAGGGAACAATTTCTCTGTGGCTGGCTTGGTTTCCTCACACAGAAAACAACCTTTTTAAAAGGTTGTAGTGCTGTTCAGTTTTTCCTTTGGGAGTCTTGGGACTTTCCCCTTAACATGGAGGAGAGGATGATTTAAAATGAGCAGCTCTCGAGCCAAGGGGGCTCTGGGGAGACACTGCTGAGGGATGGGGAAGTTCAGCAGTTTGGAAAAAAAAACCCCAAAACTATTCCATGCCTTTCCTGGCTGGAATTACTGCAAGGAGAGTAGCTCTTTTTGCTTTGCTACTCCAGAGTGAGCACATGCCATCCCTGTCCTTCCAGGGCATTTCTAGGCTGTCACCTCCTCTGTCAGCTCTCCCCTGGTGTCCCCAGGGCTCCCTCAGCGTGGCTGGGACTGTCCGAGCTCCCTGCCCTGTGCTGCCACTCCCGGCTGGATTTATCTGCAACAGCTCAGGAGTCCTGACATTTCCCTGCTGCCTTCCCAGCCCAGCC
>VWYI01005074.1:826806-898159 GCA_013399455.1 Anthoscopus minutus
CCGCCCCGCCCAGCCCAGCCCCGCCCAGCCCAGCTGCTCTCCCCATCCAAGCCCAGCTGGGCTGCGTGGAGATGTGAAGAAGAGGTCCAGAACAAAGAGGGTGGGAAGGAAGGGAAGGAACAAGCGGAGCATGAGGAATGGAAACAGCAGCAGCTGAGCACGAGCCAGCCCAGCCTTCCTCAGCAGCAGAATACTGAGTTTTTCTAAACTGCTCATTAATTTTTCACCTCACTCTTCAGTGACTCTATTATTGGAGTTGGAATTTCAGCCTGCTGTGTGACAAATCCCTCTTCCTGAATTCTTCTGGGAAGGGAGTGAAGAGATCCATCTCTACCCAGACCTAAGTACACCATATTTCAGAATCTGCTGGAAGTCACTCCAGTCCTCCTCCTTTTGGAGAACTCCAAAGGGATGCCCAGGGTGGGATTGTTGGGGCGTCTGTGCAGGGCCAGGGGTTGGATTGGATTTTTTTGTGGGTTCCTTCCAGCTCAGGGTATTCCATGATTCTACGATTCCTGAAACAGAGATCCATTTTGTACAGCAATTTCTTTCTGTTCCCAGTCTGGCTTGACTGGATTCACACCTTGGTGATGTTCCCTGGATGCCACTTGTATTTTTCAGACATGTTCTCTTCCCATTGAAAGGAACCTGTATGATTTGTGAGGAGCTGGAGTATGTTGTTTGTTCCATCTCTTTTTAGACTGTCAAACCAGCAGAAAATCTATCATGTTTCTTTTGCTTTTCTTCCATATCAACAGTACTTAAAGAAATGGCATCAAGTGGAAATTAAAGAAATTTAGTTATAAAACTCATAGGGAAGCACCAACAGGAAAGATCAAAAAAGCAGAGAACAAAGAAGGCAGAAATAAAATAGTCTGACAAACATTAGAATCAATATTAAAAGGGGAGAAAAGAAGTACAAAAGGCTCAAAAAGCCCCACAGAAACTGTGTAAAAAAGCAATGCCTGGCTTTAGAAATGAGAGATGCAAGGAATGTAACAAATGATTTCAGATCTGATCCTATCAGAGAGAAATCTGATTTAAAAAAAAAAGCAGCAGCTATAGAGACAGTTTGATAAAAGGCTGTACAATAAAAGATTTGAAAGTTGCATCTTCCAACTACTTTAGAGGATGGCAAAAGAAAGGGATACATATTAAAATACACTAATGCAACATTGAATATAAAATGTTCTGCTAGTTGAAAAAAAAAAAGGTATTTTGACAGGTGTATCGAGATTTATCAGCAATCCCAGTGACCCCACCAGGAAAAAAAAGGCATTGAAAGAATAATTTTAGAATAGCTCCAACAAGTGACTGGGAAGAGCATGGAAGCAAACAGCTCACAATTATTTCTGTGGCTGGAAAAAGATCAAACCTTATTTCAGGGCTATTTTTATGGGAGGCAAAGTAGGGCAGTCCTATCCCACTGCCTGGGATAATAATGCAAACAAAGGTTCCTTGGGAGCACCACTGGGATAAAACCCCAGCACCTTGTGGGCTGTGAGCAGAGCCACAGCACAGCTCCCTGGAACACAGGGATTTCTGGAAAAGTCCCACTGATCCCTTTGAACAGGGAGAGGAGCTCCTGGCCACAGCTCACCACTGCCAGGAGCTCTGAGCCTCCAGGACCTCAGAAAGGAGATTTACAGAAGGAAAATGCACATTCTCCTCCCAGAGCATCCTGCCACAAAGCCATGGCAGCATTGGCTTGGAAATGGGGCTGCTGGAAAATCCCTCTCTGGACCTGAAGGCATCACTCTAAAGTCAGCTGTAACATCTTTAATTTCTGCCTTCAAAAATCCAAACCAATAAAAAAAAAGGCAATGAAAAAGCTGCTGGAATATGGGAAAGCAATATGTGAGTTTTACAGGCAAGTTATCTCTGATTGCATTGGGGTTATCCCATAATATTCCTACATTTATAAGTTATCCTGGCTGCCTGGCATCGTGTAGCTATGTAAGATTGGATGTTTATTTGTAGAACCAAGCATTAAAACTGTTTTAGCCCTCAGGCTGCCAGGTCTGAAATTCAAATGCAGAATAGCTGGGCTGGTGCACAGGCTGCTGCTTCCATACCCCTGATATTCCCAAAAACCTTCCTGGAGTTCAGCAAGGAGCGGCCGGCGCTGCAGTTCCAGCCCCAGGGCAGAGGGAATGGCTGTGATCCATCCTGACCCTGATGTCATTAAACTGCAAATTGAACCACGGGGAAATGAATCTCCCAGCTGCACTTGAACAGCAGCAGCTCATTCCAAGTGTTCTGTGGGAGTTCAGAGCCTCAGAGTTTGGGTTGGGCAGTGGGAATTGCACTGCTCAGCCTTCACTGGGACCCACACAATCAGTGTGTGCCTGTCCCTGCCAAGGGGCACAGCATGGACTGTCCCCTCTGAAATGACGTTTCCAGACCTCCAGGGCTCTGCATTTCATCATCATTGTCCCATGGAAGCCTCAAGCCATGGGGAAAAGAGGTTTCTTTTTGGGATCGGCCAGTGGTACAATTCAAAGGACAGTAATGGTCAGGTAATTTTCATGAAAAAGGACAATAAACAGGAGGATTCAAAACACCCAAATGCCCCTTATCCATCCTTATCCATCTCCTGCAGTTCCTGGGAGTCTCTGCTGCCTGGAAGAAGCATCCCACACTATCCATGGCCTCTGAGCCATGTGTGAGGGACCCTGAGGTGGTGACCATGGATGAAGGGAATGGGGATTTTATGGGGGTTTAGCACGACTTGTGCCAGGGGAATAAGCAAGAGAAGACCCCAACCCAGAGCAGGGCAGTGAAAACACCATGGATGGGAGAGGAAGATCACAGCTGAGTTACCCTCTCACCTCTGGGGCAAAGCCCAGCAGTTCAGGGACAGCTTTTACAATTAAAAACGTTAATATCCATGCACACACACACAAAATTAGTTAATCATGTGCTTTCTGAGCTTTTCCTTCTCTTTTGAGTTATATTTTTTATTTTGTAGATGATGGGCTGAGGCTGCTGAGAAGTCCCTGGAAGGCCTTGAGTGGGATCATCTCCCTGGTGGTGCCAGGTACTCCAGGAATTTCAGTGGAAAATGAGGAGTCATGCAGGACTGGAATAAATTTCTCAAAATTCTGTCAGTCAGCAAATAAGGAAAAATTGTAATTTCTGTGGGTAAATGAAATTGGGCTGGATCAGATGTTATTTCACATTGCAGAGTAACTGCCTCCTTTGGGTGTTTAAATTGTTCTTTCTGCATCTAGTACTAAATTTCAGTCAGGCCTTACAGAGCATGGAAAAGGTTTCAAAGGTAATTAAATTTGTACAAAATGCTAAAAAAATAGGCATCTGGCTAACAGACAGGCAGGGGAAGCATCCTAAGTGATGGAGACATCGCTGTGTGAGCTAGGAGTGCAGCAGCCACTGGAGGATTGGCTGGGGAGTGTGCAAATCCCAGGGGAAGCTCAGCCAGGACCTGGAATCAGCCATGGGATTAAATCTGCTGGATCGTCCCCAGCGAGTGGGACAGCGTGGGGCCAAGGGACACACAGGACAGGGCTCCTCAAGTGCTCCACAGGCCTCTGCAGCACCAGCCCCTGGTGCCAGAGAACTTCTGGCCTTTCCCCACTTTCTGCAAGAGCCTGGAGAGGTCTTTGCTGTCTTTGAGAACAGCAGTCGGTGCATGCAAGCACTGTGGCCTAGCAGTGCGTGTTATTTATTCATGGGCTGGAACTGCACTGGGCCCTGGAGAGTCACCATCCTCTGCTCTTTTCAATACAGCTCGTTTATTCATGTTTGTAAACAATTCTTTTCTGGGCCCTTTCCCCCATAACTGCCAGTGAAAATTCAACAGAGAGTCTCAGAAAACTGGAAATGCACATTTCCCAGAAATATGAATTTTTAGTGATTGTTTCTAGGTGTTTAAAATAGCTCTGGCCTGGGTTGAAATTATTCTGTGAGAAAGAAACTCAGCATTTCCCCATCCCTGGAAGTGTCCAAGGCCAGGTTGGACGGGGCTTTGAGCACTTTGGGGTAATAGAAGGTGCCCTTTTGGGGAAGCTGGAATCAGATGAGTGTTAAGGTTTCCTTCCAGCCCAAACCACTCAGAGATTTTATGATTCAAGGGAAGTCTGAAATGAGTTTCCTACCTCCACTATACAATATTCCATCTTTAAATCCAAGAGGCGCAAAGGCACTCATGTCCTTCCTGCCCTGCCTCATCCCTGCTGTCCCCAAGGATGTCACTGGTAGGAAAGCTTTTCCTGGTGCATTGCTGCTGTCCCTCAGGTGTGGCTGTGTCCACGAGGACAATCTCCTGGGCACTGCAGGATTTGCAGGGAGCCTACAGGTCCCCACAGTTCCCTGGTCAAAGCTCCTGAGCCGTGCAGATCCCTTCCCTGGGATGTGGCAGATCTGTCACGGCACAGCTCCCTGGAGCTGGGATTCCCCCCAGCTCTCTCAGGGACACCAGGCCACTCTGCAAACCAGTGAGAAACGCAGGGGAGTGCAGATTCTCTCATTATCCCTCTCCATGTTTAATCCCAGCCCTTCCCTGTGGGATCCCAGGGATGCTCAGTCGTGCTGATCAGAGCAGGAATCACAGCTCAGCAAGGTCTGCCCTGCTAAGGCAAACAAAGTATTGCTGGAATTAATACAGCAAAAAAAACGGCCCTGGTGTCCTTCCTATTTTTATTTTCTTTCCCAGCCAAGCTGCCCACTCCTTGGGATTTGGATTCCTTCAGCTGCACAGAAGGGCATGTGATTTATTGAAATTGGAAAGCTTGCAGACAAAAAAAAGGCTGTGAAATTATTTTGTATCTGACACAATCATTAGTGGTATTATTTCTTTTGGAGCTGGGAAGGACACTTATAAAACATCTAACAAGCTGCTAAAGAGATTGCCTAAAGCAGTGATTTTCAAAATGTGCTGCTGGAGCCCATTCTTTGTACTCTGCACATATATCAAGCTCCAGTTTCTTTTTATGGAAAGGACTTCAAATAATATTTCTGAGGGGTGTTTATGACAGTTTGCTGGTCACCCTCTTCAAATCTATGCCACCTGCTGATGGCATGGTATGGAGATGACTGAAAGAGGCCAGGACACTCTAAGCAAGTCTGTTGTGGGGCAGAGGGGCACCTAGAGCTCCTCTTCTGCTTTGTGACTCCCTCTGTGCACGTGCACCATGCAAACCCTCCAATTCCGAGCCCTGGGCCCAGTATCAGCCTCTAAGGATGCTCTTGGAGGGGTATGGATGGTCTGCTGTGGGAATCCCACTTTGCCTGCTGCAGCCAGAACTTGTCCAGTGGTCCAGCCTGCTTTGAAGTGCTGGTGCAGATACAGAGGGTGCTGGTGGATGGCACCTTCTGGGGGACAGGCACCTAGATCATCACAGAATCACCACAGAACGGTTTGGAAGGACACTAAAGCCCATGCAGGGCCACCCCCTGCCATGGGCACCTTCCACTGTCCCAGGGTGCTCCAAGCCCCAATGTCCAGCCAGGCCTGGGACCCTTCCAGGGATCCGGGGGCCTCCCCACCCTCATAGGGAATAATTCTTTCCCAGTGTCCAATCCACACTTATTCCCTTTCCGTTTGAAGCCATTCCCCCATGTCCTGTCACTGCAGGCCCTTGTCACTAGTTTCTCTCCATCTTTCCTTCAGGCACTGGAACCTGTAATTAGATCACCCCAGAGCTTTCTCTTTCCAGGCTGAACAATCCCAGCTCTCTCAGCCTTTCCTCACAGCAGAGCTGCTCCATCCCTCTGATTACCTCAGTGCCTGCTCTGGAGCCACTCCAGAAGGTTCCATGCCCTTGCTGGGTGTGTTTTCTCCAGGCATCTGGAGGAGGAGCTGCATGGGCTGGAGAGCAGAGCCCAGCCTGACCCCCTGGCAGCTCTGCTCTCACCTGGAGCTGCACGAGAACGCTGCCACATCAGACTGGCACTGCTCCTCCCAGGCCAAATTCTCCTCCTGTGTTTCTGTGCTGCTGCCTGGGGCCGGCTGCCTTGGTGGGAGGGAGGTGTGGGAGCAGCTGCTTGGGGCACCTGTGGTGTCTGCTGGGGAGCCAGCAGGCTCTGGGTGCCAGACACTTGCTGCCAGCACTGCCTGCTCCTGACCAGGGTTTCTGGAGAGCTCAGAGCTCTTCCAGTGTCAGGTCCAGCTCCTTTTGGAAGAGGCTGGGAAGCCCAATGCCTTCAGACTGGCCTGGCAACGCTGTGGGTTGGGCTGATGGACCAGGTGTCTGGGGGACTTTGAGAGGAAAAGCTCTGCTCCTCCTGGCTGCTCATCCTTCTGTCTTCAAGACCAGAAGTGGAATCTCATGTCTCATCAGCTCTTCCAGAGTTAATTTTTTTAATTTAAAGATAAAATTGTTTCATGGAGGCGGGGAGGAGTCAGGAACAGGGACTGAGGATGGGGCTTTCTTTTTTTTGTGGATGGTAAATGTGGGCTTGAAGAGGTGGAAGTTCCACCCCTCTCACATAAAAGTGACCCCTTTTCCACCAGCACTCCTCATCCTCCATCTCTGCAAGAAAAGGCTTGGTGCTGAGGCAGCAGCATATGGGCTCTGGGTTTGGGCAGCAATTATTCCTTCATGCAACACAACCCCCTCATGGAGGAAAGGGTTGGATACTGATTCCCTGAGCTCAGCATGTGCCAGACAAGAGTTTTCCTCTTGTAGCAACTAGTTTGTGTTGAAGGCAAAATAATCAGGCAGTTTAAGTTGCCAGGCCAAGGTGTTGCTGAGATGTGAGAGAGAAATTGCAGGGGTCAGCCCTGTGTGCTCTCAGCTGCAGAGGGAATTCTCTCTGGAAAAAAACTCAGCAGTTCTGCCTCCTGTAACTCCTGCTGAACTTGGGGAGCTGGAATTGGGGATATTGGAGCCAGTCCTTCTGCTTGGTGGGAAATAAGCTGTGTACTGTCTTCCTAATAGCAAAGTTGTGTCCTACCTCTAGGAATGCCTGAAATGTAAGATTGCCTGATTGAAAAAGTGAATTTTAAGGAATAGCTGGGCATTCTTGCTCTTGGTATTGATTTGTCAGTGCAGCACATCTGAGCTATGCAAACATAGTGCTTAGCCCAGCAAATCCTGCTGCTCCTGCCCATGGATCAGTGGGATGTGTTCTTGCATGGTCATCAAATCCATTTACTGAGAACATTCCTGGCTGCCTGTGCCCACAGCTCCTGGGACCCTCTGGGAACTCCAGTGCTGTGTGAGGCTGGAATTTCCCTGTGCTGGAGCTGGTGATGAACAGCCCAGCACCGATAAAGCTAAAAAAGCCTCAAAAAAGGTTACAGAGACTGTATCAGAAGAGCTACCTCAGGCTGAAATGACCTTCCTGTGGGAGCTCCTAAAACTCTGATTGAGAAGAGGAGGCTTCTCAAGCAGAGTTTGAGGAGTGGAAGCCTCTCCCCATTTCACTGTTTAACATCCAAAGATTCTGGGAGCCATGGAAACTTCTTACACCAAACTAGAAGGGAAAAGTCAGAGCAGCTGCACTTGGGAATAGTTTAATTTTTTTAGTTTGATCTTCTCTCATCCATGCTGCAGAAACAGCAGGGGATAAAGGTGGGAAGAAGCTGGGAATGATGAATGGACTTGCTTCCTGTGGTGTTTAAGGCTGTAGATCCTCTGAGCCCTGGGAAAGCATCCAGGTTGCTCTTCATTGTCTCCAAGCTTGTCTGATTATCCATGCTTGTTTTGAGTAGTTTTGGATAGAAATGAGAAATGTGCTGGTAATGTGACAGCCCTAAGCAAACACCTTGGCAGGGAAGGTGTGCCTTGAGGCATCTCCTCTGGCTCTCAGCAGCCCTGGGGAATGATGCAGGCTTCCTTGATTCTGACAATTCTTGCCCTGGTGGCTGTGTCTCACCCTCCCCTGCTGCTGCTGGGCCCCTGTGCCTGCTCCCTTCTGCTCTGATTTAAACTTTAAATGCACTTACAGGGGCACGTGCTTCTTGTTCCACTTTTGGTGGATCCCTCTGCCAGTTTTCTTAACACTTTAATTATTTCATTCTCACGTTCATGTTCTGCTGCTGTTCTTCCCTCCATCCCTGCTGTTCTCTGCTCCAATAGGTCAGGGACTGAATGTGCTGGGTGCAGGCTGACACTTTTAATGAGTGAAATTAGGAGGCATTAACCAACCTGTGTCCATGTTTTCCTACCTGGCAGAGGGAATGGCTTAAAGGAGAGTTTCCCAAGCAGCTTTGTTAAGGCAGTAGACTGGGAAAGTGAAGCTCTCAGTGAGTGCTGGAAGGCAAAAGCTCTGTAGTTGCTTGCAAGGAGCTTAATTTTCCCTTATCTATTCCATGTTTCCTGTCACTCTTGGATATTGAAAAGGGGGCTCCAGCCTAATTTGGGGTTACACAGCTGTACCCAGATGTGCTGCCACTCCTGGGGCTGCGGAGCAGCTTCTGTGCAGGAGCAGGAAAGAGACCCTGGAGCTCAGTCAGGTGGTGGAAACTCCTGGGGAAGTGTGACACGGACACCTCTCAAAGCTGAGAAGGGATTCCAAGAGGATTTTACAGCACTGGTACGAGTTGTGAGCCCGTCCTTCCCAGCAAACACAGCTCTTGCTACCCCAAAGAGCTGTAGAAGAGCAGGGACACTTTTAGGATGAAGTGAGGGTGTTTCTGCTTCCCCCAGGTCCTTCTGGGGCCTGGGCAGCTCTTTCAAGCCTGCTGTAACTCAGGGTGATTTGTGTGATTCTGTGAGCTCATCTTAGTGTTTCTCTGAAAAACCACAGCAGTAATTTGGTAAATAGAGAATTACCAGACGTGAAGTACTCTAGCCCTGGCCAGCTGTAATTTGCTCTGGGTAATCACTATTCTGCTGCTTCTCTTTGCTGGGTCTGAAAGTGCTGGGAATTTAGAGCAGGAATCAATTAAACAGCAAATAGGTTTCTTTGTCAAAATCAATTAAGTCCTCCTCCCAGCCAGTGCAATAGTCTCCCTGGAATTTCATATTCTGCTTGGCTGCTGTTTCCACAGCAGCTTTTGCTGGATAATGTTGATGTTTCATAGCTTGATTTAAATCATATGGATCAATGCATATGCATCCTTATTTGGATTTTTCAATTACAGCCATATATTTAGCCTAAATGAATTATCTGGGTTGTAGTTGCAGCTACAGAGAGAATTTTTCATAATACCCAATTCAGTTTCTACTTTCTCTGTAAGCATAAATGATTTCTTTGGGGAGAAGGATCATTAGGGTTTTTTTGCCCTTCTTGCTGGAGTCTGGGTCTCCCAAATGGGCCAGGCTAGGAATTTCCAACCATCTCCAGCCTGTGGATTCTACTTCAGCTTTGGGTGGAGAAGCGAACACTTGGGAATTGTGGATTGTGCTGTGTGGGTGAAAGTCATTTTTTAAATCCCTTCTGGACTCCTTTGACCTGGCTCACGGCCCTCCTGCCACTGTCCACTCCCCACAGCCTGAGATCCCTGACCTGGTCTGAGCTCTTCCCGTTGCATCTGGATTTTAAACCATCCCTTTCCCTGCCTGCCGTGCCTCTGACCAACCCCTGTCCATCTGCATCCCCAAACCCCCAAACGCCTCTGGGAATCTGGCCCTCAGCATGCCTGACTTTCCATGGCCCCACTGGAACAGGACTTGGGCTCCTAAATCTCCAAAGTATCTTTGCTTTCCATGTTCTTCACAGTTAAGTCATCCCCAGTCACTGTCTGGGAGAGTGAAAGAGTTCTGAGTTTTAAGCCAAGCTGTGGCTCATCTTTAAATCAGAAGGTAAAAGTTAATTATAGATATAAGATATTAATGACACGAGGTTGTGTCAGGGGAGGATCAGGCTGGACTGCGGGTACAGACCCTCCAAGCACACACTGCCTATTTAATTCTTAAAACCCAACGGTTCCAGCAGGCAGAAGTTGTGTTTAATCCCTGCTGCCATCCAGGGGAGCTCTGTGTGAAGACAAGGCCTTGCCAGAAGTGGGAAAAAAATTGCAAAAAAGAGGAATTTTACTGGTGTTTTATAGAATTTGAAACTAGTAAATATTAAAAAGCCCAGAACAATCTAACAGCTATTTTGGGTTTGAATTGAACTCCAGGGTTCCAATTTTGACAAATTAATTCTAAAAAGGGGGAAAATTGCTAAAGTGGTGTGGATGATTGATTTTTTTTTTCCATGTGACAGCCAAACCCAAACTTTTTCAAGAAACTGTTGAGCTTTGGAGAGCTGAAACAACACTTGCTGTCCTTCTCCCAAAAATCCAGCCCTTAAATATTTCATGTGGCTCAATGCATGCTTTTCCACTTAATGCAAAACTTCTCATGCTGAAAATAGGGGCCTGGGATTATAAACTGCTCAAGAAGTTGGTGTCATCTGAATTTTCTTGCTGCTTGAGGGGACTTAGGGGATCAGCCATGTGCCCAGGAAAGTGCTCTGGCCACAGGCAGTCCAAGGAGATGCCCTGGTTGCCTCCATGGTAAATCCCACTTTTCCAGCTATGAAGCTTTGTCTAAACAATTCACTGTTCCCTGAGCAAAGCCACTTCCCAAGCTCCTGTTCCCTCCTCCAGGCTCATGAGCCTTTCTCTTGCTTTTGCTGTTGGAGTGGCCAAGGACTAAAACTCCTCCCAGCTGAGGACCCGCAGGGGCAGGAGCAGAGTCCCTGTCCTGGAGGGGCTCAAAATCCTCCTCCATGCCCAGAGCAGGGGCAGGAATTGTATCCACAGGGCTCTCCCGGTGCCCTTTTCCAGGAGCTTTTGTCAGATTTCAGGCCATGGTGGTTCCCCAGCCTTACAGCCGTGGCTCCAGTGAGACTTCATCCCTCAAACACGGAATGTCACACGGAACAGAGATGCCAGGAGCCACTGCAGGCTGTGCTTTGGAGCAGTTTGTGCTGGAGGTGCAGGATGGAGCTGGGATCTCTCCAGGAGAGGTGCTGGGGTGTCCTGGGCTTTGCTGTGTCCCAGGTGAGCATCCCCAGACTCCCCCCTGGGCGAAGATCCGAGTTAACCCATTTTGTGACGTCGCCTGCTTTGCTTCCCCTCTCTTTCCTCGCTGTTTTTCATCTGCTGCTGGGGGAACCAGGGAAATCACCTTTTGGAGACCAATTTGCCATAAACTGGAGGAGTGTGGGAATGCACAGATTTCCATTAGCGAGTTATTCATCACTTTATTGCTGCTGGGAGACCAAGGCATTCCTTTAATCCCCAGAATTCCCATGGCCCAGTGATTGAGGGGGTATTCAGGCTCCTGCCTGCATTAGCATGAATTTCCCTTCCTCACTTGCTGCTGGGCTCTGTTTGCAAGGCTCTGAGCAGCCTCTGCCATCTGTTAATTTAATAATTGCCTAATGTTGTAATACACACGTGCTCTAATGGAACAATTTCCCAGTTCCCATCCCAGAATCTGTTTTAGCTGTCAATATTTCATTATAATGTCTATTTTTTCAGGGTTTTTTGAAAACAATGGCATGATTACAATAACTTCAGTTAAGCCTGGTCCTTCAGCAGCCTGGCACAGTAAATATTCTAAAATCCCCATATGTCTGAAACAATCTGGGAAGTTTTAAAATATTAAAGTAACACATCCCCATTCATGCAAAACGGCAGGCCTGATGGTGCAATTATCCAGTCTATTAATTATTATCTGGTCTGCTTAGAAAATGAAAACTCTTTAAATGGCATCAACTGAGATGAATATAAATTAAGAAGGGTCAGGTTTATTTCATGTCCACTGCAAATAAACCAACCAACCAACCAAAAAAACAACTAAAAAAGGCTAGACCAGGAGGCCAAATAAATGTGGGGGATGCCAGATGAAGAAATGGATTTATTCCAGTACAATCCTGTCTGTGCTGCTGCTGCTGCTTTTCCTGATCTGCAAACTTACATGAAGTTCATCTCAGAAAGAAAAATAAGTAAAGCCATGATTCCATGTTCCTTACAGAGCAGGAGATATTTATTGTAGGGGGCATAAATGCTTCAGTTTCACTTGGGTGCCTCAGCATTATTTAGATTTGCCATGAAATCTCTCCTAGGGCCAGGCAGCCCTGGGCAGGAAAGGCCAACACCAACTCTGACAGCCTCGTTAAAGCTCCTGCTGTTGTTATTCCTCTTTCCCTGGGCAGCTCCTGCCTTTGGATGCTCTGGAGCTTTGCAAGGTGAGCACGTGAAGTTTCTCAGGAGGGCAGCAGGAACGAGCTGTGTGTTCTGCCATCTGTGCCCTGCGCTTGGCTCCATCCCCTGCTGCCTTCCCTCCTCCCTGGCTGCCAGGTGCTGCATGCTCCTGCCTCTTTGGCATCCCTGTGGCTGCTGTCACCATCCTCACTCGGCTTTCCTGCTGAAATCCGAATGCCCACAGCTTGGAATTGTGCTGGGGTTTTGTGACAGAGCAGGGAGGAGCTTTAGGTTGTGAAAAGCTGCGAGTGTAAATCCATGTTCTTCCCTCTTAGCTTCCTTTAAGGCCCACGGAGAGAAGCTGGCAGTGGGACATGTCTCCCACTTCAAGCCTGGAGATAGGATTGATCCTCCTCTCCTAGGGGTGTTTTAGGTGCAAATGGGCTTCTTTCAAATTTAGAGAATCCCAGAATGGTTTGGGTGGGAAAGGACCTTACATTTCATTGCAGCCCCTGCCATGGGCAGGGCCACCTTCCCCTAGCCCAGGCTGTCACCTTGTTTTGCACCTTCCTGTCCCTGCTGCTCCTTGTGGGGTCTCTCCTCCCAGTCTCCTGCAGTAGGAACACTTCTTTGCTTGGTTGGAAGACACGTGGAGGATTGTGCTGGTGGTGAAAAGGGGAATTAAATGCAGATTTCCCAAGCAAAAGGCGAGTGGGCGTTGGGCAACACTTTCTCTTTAGGGATGTGAATTCAGGATTTGCAGAGTGCTGTGAAATCCCCTAGGACGGAAGTTAATGGGAATGTGACAACTATTATTATATATTATTATAAACTCCCTCAGCAAACTTGAACTTGCCCACGTGTCTATTCATAAGCTTATTAGAAATCAATTCCAAATAATTGCATTATGGCCTTTGTATTGCTGGATTTTCTACTGTAATTGACTTTACGGAAAAGACATCTCAGCTTAGCAAGGGGTTTGTGCCCAGCCCAGTGCCAGGAAAACTGCAGGATTCTGTGTGTGAAAGCATCTCTGACAGAATGGTGGGCAATGAAAAGCAGCCCTAACAATGCTCCCCTTAGCAGCACCTCCCGGGGTAATCCAGCTAACAAAGGGTTAATGCCGAGGGAGTTCCCTGAGGAGTCAGGAGTCCCCTCCTGAGGAGTCAGATGCAGCTGGAGACAAGAAGTACCAAGTGAGGCTGTGTAGTTCGGGGTTAGGTTGGTGGAGGTGTAATTCTGGAGCTGAAGTTTGGGATTGTCACCTCCCCTAGTGGGTCTTGGCGGTGGAAATAGCCAAGAGACACCAGCATTTATCTCACCAAAACTGCAGTGCTAAAATCCTGCCTCGCCAGCAGGTGTGGAGCTGCTCAGAGCCTCCCTCAGGTGTGCACCCCTCTGGAGAGAGGCTGAGAGAGCTGGGGCTGTTCAACCTGGAGAAGAGAAGGTTGTGAGGAGACCTCCCAGCACCTTCCCAGGGTGTGAAGGGGCTCCAGGGAGGCAGGAGAGCGACTCTTCCTCAGGAACTGCAGGGGAATGGCTTCAAACTGAAAGTGGGGAAATTTAGATTAGATAAACACATTAAATTCTCCCCTGTGAGGGTGGGGAGCCCTGGCACAGGTGCCCAGAGCAGCTGTGGCTGCCCCTGGATCCCTGGCAGGGCCCAAGGCCAGGTTGGACAGGGCTGGGAGCAGCCTGGGACAGTGGAAGTGTCCCTGCCATGGCTGGAGTGGCACTGGGTGAGCTTTAAGGTCCCTTCCAACCCAAACCATTCTGGGATTCTGTGACTTCATGCCTGACATTTTTCAAGCTCCAAGGTCATTCTTTGGTCCTGAGCATGTGGGAAGGTTTAGGGTCACATCATCACTTCCTTGTGCCTCTTGTAGTTGAACAGCTGGGGTTCAGAGCATAGGTGGGGTGAGAAATCACACTCGTTCTCTTGAGTTGGGGGACATAAATGGCTATGAAAATTCAGAATTCTAGAAGCTTATAATGTGCTTAAACAAGTGGAGGGCAAATAGAACACATAGCAGAAACAGTTTGTAACAAACCACATGGGAACTCAGTAGCCAGGTATAAAATACATTGCAAAAACTCAGCAAAGCCAGACCTAGGTATTGTGTTAACCCAACAAAGCAGAAACCAGCCAGGATCAGTCCTGTAGCTTTACTCTGGACAAGGTGACCTGGGAGAAAGCCAAAGCCCCACTGTGCCTGCCCAGAGATGAGGGGTCAATCAGCAAACATTGAGGAAGACATTCAGCCTTCATCCCCAGACGGCAGCACGAGGCCACCAGGAGGTGTGGGTCTGTGGGATCAATGTGTATTTATACCTGGAACCTGTCCTGACCAGGTACACGAGCTTTGGAAGAGATATCCCTCCATGTGTCCCTGATGCTGTCAGCTGATGGAATAAAACATTTTTCTCTACAATTTCAGTGTTCAAAGTCCTGATTCCCAAAATCACATTAGCTGAAAGGAGGAGCAAGGAACGGGGCTGCCAGACCATGGCAATTAAGGTCATAGAATATGGAATGTTCCAGGCTGGGAGGGACCCCCAGGATCCCCCAGCCCAGCCCTGGCCCTGCACAGACCCAACAACCCCACCCTGGGCATCCCTGGCAGCGCTGCCCAAACGCTGCTGGAGCTCTGGCAGCCTCGGGGCCGTGCCCATTCCCTGGGGAGCCTGGGCAGTGCCAGCACCTCTGGGGAAGGACCTTGCCCTGAGATCCAGCCTGAGCCTCCCTGCCACAGCTCCAGCCGTTCCCTGGCTCCTGTCCCTGTCAAGAGGCAGAGCTGTGGGGTCTGACCTCAGTGTCCTCTGCTCCAGATGAACAGAACAAGTGCCTCAGCTGCTCCTCACAGGCCTGCCCTTCACCATCCTCACATCCCTCCTCTGGACATTCTCTAACAGCTTTTAAATTAGAAGTAAGAAAAAAAAAAAATCAAAGGTCAGAAAAGATGCAGGAAAATCCCCAAGTCAGCCATCTGAAAAGAGTCTGGATCACTCTCCAAAGAAAATCTTGGATTGTGTTTTCCCTTTATTAGCATCAGGAGCCTTCATTTAGCCATTAAAGCATTTTCCCCTTGCCTAAACGTCTTGTAATACAATCCCAGGCAGTTTTGAAATGCTAGGTTAAAAATTCTGAGGCAGGAAATGGCCAAAATTTGCCCTTTCACAGAAAGATAAACAATAATGTGCAAAAAGAAAAGAATCATCTTTCCTTTAAATGGAAATGTTCTGAAACTTCCGCTGGCTTGCTGAGATTTCATTTCCAGTGAGTGATATTTTTTGGAAAACAAAAGAACTTTAGGAGAAACTTGTGGAATTGCTACTGTAGGGCCAGGGAAGAATTGCAGGATTCCCAAGAAAGATGTGTGGCCATCAGTCCCATGTCTGTGCACCTGTAGCACCCTGTGTTGGTGGATTGGGAGGTCTCATCCAGGATCTTCCCAGAAAGCTCGCTGAGGAAGCAGCAGAATTGCACAAACATTTTGAATCCAGCCTTATTCAAATGTGCTTCCAGGCATGCTCAGTTGGGAAGCTGATCTTTAAACCACTAAATGAACACCTGGAGGGAAAAGCCTGCTCCAGCTTCATGGACATCCCTTTTTTTTTTTTTTTTTTTTGAGGCAAACAAGGAAAGGGTGAACAGAAATACACTGAAACCCAAAAAATCAATTCCTTCAGTTGTTACGAGGAATCTTTCCTGCATTCATAACAAAACCAAGATTAATTGGGGAGCGCTGGCCATTAGGAAAAAATGGAAACAAGCAGCCTTTCGATGGATTCCAGAATAATGAACATTGTGCCTCAGTAATCAATAACTCTAAGCAGCTTAACAAGGCAGGCTTTGCTGTAGAAGCAGCTTGGCCCTGGAACCAGAGCAGCTGTCCCAGAGCCTCGGGGTGATTTCTGTGTCCTGCTCTGGAACAGGCACTGTTAAAGTTCCCAGTGCTTTTTGCATCTCGAGGATTGGAAATACTGCACCAGCACCGCCTCAGCCTCTGCTCTCCCCCTGCCACAGGGCAGAGTGGGAGTGGAGAAGGAACCTCGAGAGACCGAGGTGTAAAAGTCAGCTGCAAATATCAAATCCTTCTGTCCTCCTAGAGATTTCCAGGCTGGAATTTCCTCTTCTGGTTTAATACAGAGACACAAACATGCTGTCTAAACTTTAAATCTGGCTCTGGTTTTGATTATATTTAAGGCACCTAAACATTTTCCCCACAGCTGCTCATTCCTTCCTACATTGCAGGTATCCTGCACTGAGACAGGAATACAAATAGTGTCAAAATATTGGTAAACCTCTAAAACCCCCAGGGATTGGAGATGAAATGAAAATCCAGAAGCGGCAATAATAAATCTGAAATAACTTTGCTCACAGTCTCATATTTATAATTTCATCTCCACTCTTTGCAAATATGGAATTTGCGGAGCAGCGGCTTGGTGAAATCAGAGCATCTCAACATCTTAATGCCTGGAAAGGGCCCCTCTGAGAGCTCACCTGCTTCCCTTTCCAGTCCTTCCACATGCTTCTCTCAGCACAAAATACAATTAGGAAAACGCTGTGAGTTTGAAAAGGTGTTGCAATAAAATAAAGAAAGACTTCGGGAAGGCTTTGGAAGCTTGATAGTAATCAAATCTCCTGCAGAAAGGAAAATCAATGTTGCTATCTTTATATATCAACATAAACATTTTTATTTCATTACAGCAATGGGAAGGACAAAGTGTAATGAATCAAGAGGGATTTCAGGAGGGGAATGAAGATGAAACAACCCATCTTGCCGCTGTTCCCCTCTATAAAGAATAACCCTGTCTCTCCAAAACACTGTAAATCTTTCACCCTGAGAGCCTTTGCAGCCCTGGGGGGGAAGGAGAGCAGATCTCCACCACCAGCTCGTGGCCAAATTGCTGCCACTGCAGCAGCTCTCGAGTGGGGACATTGGCTGGGCTTGTGTGAGGAGGATGGGGATGGGCCTGTGCTGCCACAGGTGGCATCCAGATTTCTCTGGGACAGGGGCTCCAGCCTGTGGGAGGAGGGCCTGCCCTGAAGCCCCCAGATCTGTAGATGTCTCAGAGGACCCAAAAAGGACATTTCCATTCAAAGGAAACATTATTATTTGCTTTTGCACCATACTGTTTATCTTTCTGTGAGAGGGAAAATCCTGGGCATTTCCTGATGCAAAATTTTAAAAGTAGCATTTCAAAACTTTCCAAAATACCACAGTAAGATAACCAGAGAAGGGGAAAATGCTTCAATGGCTAAATGAAAGAATCTGATGCTAATATAATGGAAACACAATCCAATGTTTTCTCCAGCCTAGCCCTGCCAGCACATGGACAACAAAAGCTGAGATCTCATGGTAATCTGCAGTGGCCTGACAGGAGGGGGATGAGGCGGCACTTCCCAGAATTTAGTGGGGAAGAGCTCAGAGTCCGCAAGTGGGACCAGGAGAAATCCTCGTTAGACAGAAGGGAGAAAGAAAATCATGCTGAGGGTGATCAGACACTGAACCAGGGGTGCAAGAGAGGCTGTGAGATATCAAAAATTCAACTGGGCAAGGCTTGGAACAAGAGACCATGGATCTCCAGCGCACATGGAGCTGGATTCAATTCCAGCTGAGGGGGTGCAGAGCTCTGAGAAAGGATGGTTTCAAATACTTGAATAATCACCTTGAGGCTTTGGGCATCCCCTGGAAGCTGCAGCACCTGGCTGTGTATAATCCCTCCCTGTGCACTGGAGGAATGCCCACGGCAGCTTCCAGGAGTGCCAGTGGCTGCTGCCCAACCAGCCCCTTCCTCTGTGACCCACAGCAAGCCTTTTTCTCAGCCTGCTAAGGAAATCATTTGCAGAGCCTGCAGTGTTTTTCTCTCTCAGTGCTTTCCCCACACCAGGCCCACAAGAAAACTCCAGGATACTTCTGCTGGCTGGGGCACTTCCTCCATCTCCCCCAGGCTCCTTCCCACTTTCCAGCATATCCCTTCTTTACTCCCCGCTCAGGAAACACCAGAGCCCTTTGCTCTGTGTTCCCTGGGCTCTTTCTCTTCCACAGCTGCCTGGAGCAAAGCAGGGTGATCTCTCCAAAGGGGGCCTGTGCTGCCTGCTAGGGAGAGGCTGAGAATGGCTCCTCCAGCTCTTGTTTCAGCTTTGCACCAACACCTTTCCCAGCACTGCCACCATGCAGGGCTCCTCCTTCGGTGCTATCAGAACTGTTTCAGTAAAATCCAATTTCTGACAGCTCCTGTCCTCTGGGATCTGCCTAGGAAGGCTTGGAAGCACCCAGGATTTCCTCCTGTGTCACTGTCCCCTCTATCTTTTTAAATAAACGCGACATCCCTTTTGCTCCTCCGGGATGGAAACTTCCTTTTCTCCCCAGGGAGATTCATTCTGTTACTCCAAGGTCTCAGGAGGCTTTGGGAATAAAGAATCCAACAAATTAGATTGGTTTCACTGAGTGGATGAGCCTGCAGCAGGGATATCGGGGTTTTGTGTGCTGCAGTTTAATTTCTTTCTCATCCTGTAAGCTCTGCAATCCCTTCCCAGCTCTTATCCCTGAGAGCAATGTTGGGATCCTTCCCTCTGCTCTGACATGGGTAACTCCTCCAAGTCTAAGGGGAAACTTAAAAGAAGGTTGCTTACTCTGGGCTCTCTGTAGCCCAACACCTTGTGCTGATTTTCTCTCTGGAGGGTTTGCAAAGTCTGGCTGGGAAGCGAGTTCCCAGGGTTTGTGACGCCTCAGTTCCTCTTTGTCACAAATTAACAGCTGAGAGGTAATTTCCCACCTCCAGCAAACATTCTTTGCCCCCATTTATCTCAAGTGAAGGTTGTCCACACAGCACAGACCCCTCCCGTTCCTCCAAACCCTTCTCAGAGGTCAGGCAGGAGCAGATGGAGGCCGAGCATCCCCAGCAGTGAATCCATCCAGAATCCTCTTCCAGCATTGTCTCAGTTACTCAAATGTAAGTACAGAAGGTATAAATAATTCAGAGTACGTTTGTTTGTTTTGGAAGCCAGGTTTCTGAAGGCACTGACACTCCCACACCCCAGATTTCCAGAACCGGGCTCCCCAGCCAGCAATGCAGGAGCTTGGGAAAAGCTGTGGGAAAGTCTGGAGCTGAGCCAGGTTTCCACCAGTCAGCCCCATCTCACCCCATGGATTCTGGTCCAGCCACTTCCTGCAGCCTCCCAGGAAGGATTCACCAATCTCCTGCAGTCCTCTACTGCCTGCAACAATTTTTTTTAAGTTCCTGATGGGAAAAAAGAATTTCATACTGTATTTGAAATGAATGGTTTCCTACCATCCACACACAAGGAAAACGCTGTCTCCTTTTTGCAGCATCTTTAAAGAGTGTCTCTGCATCCTCCCGTTCTTCTATCTCCTCTGGTTTATGCTGAGAAGCCCCAGTTCCTTCCTCCATAGGTGTGGGGAGCTAAATATGGAATAACTGCAAGGATCAGGGATGAGTTTAGCAGCCTTGGTCCCGCAGGAGATGAAAGTTGTGACTAAGAGATCTTTTCCTTCACGGTGTCAGTACAAAGTCAGCTGAGCTTCAGTGGAATGGCTGCAAATAGATGTCAGGGTCAGTAGTTAGCAACAATCCTAACCCTCATTCCCTCCCTTCACCTGCAGCCTCTGGATTCATTCCATAGGCTGAGCTAGAGAGAGAGGCTTCAAAGGCTGAAGATCCTGCTTCCACATGTCCTTTGTTGCAAAGTCTGCTGAAGGACCCACATGTGAGTGGTTCTGCAGAGCAGAGCTGCGAGCAGGAACCTGGAATGATGCACGTGCTGCTCTTCCCAGGAACCAGAGTCACTCCAGGGCAAAGCTCACCACGGAGCCTCAGGCTTCACTTCTGGGAGACAGTCTTAGAGAGGCTCTGCTAATGATGAGCTCCTCTTGCTTTTACTGAGTTCCTCTGCTGGAGAGCTGAGCAACGAGGGCTGGAATGAACCCTGAGTACCAAAGTCTGGAAATATCCCAGAGATGGCTTAAAGGACACTTTGGACACATAATCCTGGAGACAAATTTATGCAGCTGAGACCAATTGCCTTCTAAGGAACAATTTGTAAACAATATATTTCTTTTTAGAGTTAAAAATTATTCTGGTTTAATGATATCTGTTTAGTCGATGTTAGGAAGTAAATCAGTGTGTGAGTAGTGAAACAATAATGTACTTTAAACCAAATTATTAGTAAACAAATCAGTCTGGTAGGCAATGAATGCATGATACATTATTCATTTCTATTATCCAAAACATTTCACCAGCTCTCAGAGCCTGGCAATAAAGTATGCAGGATAAAGTCTCCACCATCCCAGCAAGCAGTCTCTAATGTGATATTAAAGTTAAAAGAGAAGTGAAGGATATTCCCCCAAAGCAAGGTATTTGAGTAGTTCTGGAATGAATCCATCTCATGCTTCTTTTTAAAGCTGGGTTTGGTTTTTTTGGGGACTAAAGCACTTTCATCACAGCTGGAACGACACTTGTTCCCCACTTGGGGCCTGTTAGCAACCTGTGAATTTCTCCCAAGATGACTCAGTAGCACAAGAGTGGATTTTGTGCCAGGCTGGTCCTGCTGCCTCCCCTCATGCCACTAAGGAGCCTGGAGAGCCTGACCCAGACCCCTGGTCCAGACACCAGCAGCCAGGGCTGTGTCCACGCTCTTCAGAAGGAAAAAGCCCTGTGAGGCCAAGGGATGGTGCCACAAGACCTTCCCTGGCCACTTTCTGCTCTCATTCCAGGTCCATGGTGGGATGGGAAGGGATGGGAGCAGGATGAAGGATTGGGAGTGGGTTTCTGCCCCAGATTAAGTGCAGCAATAATAATTGGAATATTTTGCCCGTTGAGCTCAATGAGTGGTTATTGATCCTTGGCTCATTTTTAAGTAGCTAATTGTGAGTGTTTGCTGTTAGTCTGCTGCATTAAGTTTATCAATTTAATTATCCAGCACAGTACTGTATTTATATATTACTGCTGCTGATTGAATACTTGTAGGAGGCTTACATTCTTTGACTTCTTTTTGACAAATATTTATCATTCAGCCTTATCTGTGGCTGCATAGATGTTGCTCTAGAACAATTAATGGAGCTGAAGGAGGAATAAAATATAATGGATAATTTATTTGATTTTGGCGACTTCTGCTGCTGCTGAATTTATTTTTGCCAGCAGTTTGTGTCACATGTTTGTTATTTAAAAATATTGGGTCATTGTTAATGTTCCTTCCTGCTCTGGGAATTGTTTGTCTGTGGCCTTTTTCTGGTCTTGCTCAACTATGTCCATGTCTGGCTCTCAAAAATGGATCATTTGCTTTGAAGTGTTCTAATGTTCCTTCAAAGGCTGACATTTCTCTGTTTTTCAGGGAATATGAACACAAAACTCAGGCCTAGACCCTAAATAAAGGAGTTGGGTGATATCTCTGTGAGCAAATATCTACATATCCACAGGTATAAAGTAATAATGTCACTTCTGCTCCACTTTGAGCACCACATGGGCACATCTGTCTCCAGAAATGATGGTGCCTGCAGGGACTTGGGGTGTCCTGGGTTTGGTGCTGCTTTTCCTCCTCCTAGCCCTTGAGGATTTGCTCTCCACGGTGTGATTCCCACTGCCATCCAAAGAAATGGGGAAAGAGGAAGCTGGAGAGCAGCACACGGCATGGAGAAGGTCAGAGGGGAGACACGTCCACCCAGAACCTTCCAGGAGCTGATGGCTCCCTCAGGACTTGCTGTGGGGACAGAGAATTCTGAGCTGGAAGGGTTCCACAAGGATTATCCAGGATTAACTCCTGCTCATGCTGAGCCCTTGGGAACACACATCAGCAGGGTGGCAGCACAAAGATAAACAAAACATCAACACAATCTCTCCCTGTCCTTGTTCTCTGAGGCCCTGTGGTACCTGGTGGGATTTACCCCTCCTGAATTTGTTCCAAGCTCCTTGCTGGGAGGCTGGGCTGAGTGAAAGAGCTCGTGCTCAGCAGGGCAAGGGGGAGAGAATTCCTGCTCAATTTACTGTATTGTGGCTCCGTAATAAAATTTCCCCCCTTCTATTAGGCTTCAGGTAGATTTCTCAAACTGCAGGAAAACAGGCAGGAACACAATTTTTATAGCTCCTGATGGCTCCAAAAGCACGTTATTGAATTCCAGGGCGAGACCATAACCGAGGTGAGAGGTGGAGTCAGAACCTTGACGCAAAGCTCACGGAAACCTCGGGCCCCAGGGCTCTGTGCTTACGTGGGCACTGGGCAGCAGATGAAAATTCTGTCTGCTTGCCCAAACATCCCTGGCTGCTGCCTGCCTCATCCCCTGCCCCTCTGTTCCACACCTGGCCACTCACACTGAGGGCCAGGGGCACTGGGTGATGATCACGAGCCCCTCAGGGGGAGAGAAAGGGGAGGGAAGAGAGCTGGGGAGTGCTCCAGGCTGGAGTCTGGGGTTTGCTGGCAGGGCTTGCTGCTTGTTTGCATGCTTGTCTTTCTTCCCATGCCTTTATCCCTTGGAAAAGCAGCTGGGATATGTGGCTGTGCTGATGTTCCTGGCTCCTGCAGGGCAGTGCTGGGTGCCTCACAGATGGGAAGCAGGGAAATGTGGTGGGGTGTTTTCCAAGGGAATAATTTTTCTTCAGAAATCATGACACGGCAACAACATTTTCCGTCCTCCATCCAGGATTTTGGCACCAGGTCCATGGGGGGGGTTGGCTGGTGTTCAGCCTCAGAATGGGAATTTAAAGGCACATCTGGAGGTAGAAGGGAATTTGTTTTGAGGAGTGAAGAGCTGTGCCTCTGTCATGGGAGGGCTCAGGCAGGTGGGATGGGGCTGCTCTGGCTCTCCCAGAGAGGATCCTGGACCTTGACAGAGATGTGTAGGCAACACTTTTCAAGTGTTTTAGATCAGGTTTCTAACTCTTCCAACCTGCAATCTTGACATGGGGCTGCTGGTACCTTAAAGAGAGGTTTTTAGGAGTCGGGGAAGTTCCTTCAAAAGCTGGTGGAGTGAGAGTCCCTGCAGCAAAGGGGAACCAAAGAATATTAGGAAAATGTTCTTCCCAGAGGTGCTGGCACTGCCCAGGCTCCCCAGGGAATGGGCACGGCCCCGAGGCTGCCAGAGCTCCAGCAGCGTTTGGGCAGCGCTGCCAGGGATGCCCAGGGTGGGGTTGTTGGGTCTGTGCAGGGCCAGGGCTGGGCTGGGGGATCCTGGGGGTCCATCTCAGGGTATTCAATGATTCTCTGATCCCTCCCCAAGTCCAGGCAGTATCTCTCACCTCCTGGATAAGAGAGGCCAGCTGGGAAGAGGCTGGAGCCCCAGGACCAGAGGTTATCCAGAGGTTTCTTTCTCACCATTTCTGCAGCACGTCTCTAATTAAGCTCTCTGAACATGCTCTGTTCCAGACTGGCCCGTGGATAAAATTGACCTTTAAAAAGGGAACTGAGTTACCCAAAGGGCTGGACAGGACTGGACAGCCGGTGAGCATTAATCTGAGAGATAAATTTTTAATGCTACAGCTTAAACACACCTCAGTTGTCTCCACAACTTATTTCTTCACCTCTCCGGGCTTGTTCTTGCACCTGAGAGAATTGCAGGAGTGATGTGGCAGTGCTGGAGGACAGAGGGGAATCTTGCAGATTGTGGCTCCAAGCCTGGATGGCTGTGCCCTGGATGGGTCTGAGGGACCTGGTGTCTGGCTGGCTGCTGGGTCTCCTTCCATCGTCATCTGCCTCCCTGAGTGCTGGATTCCCTGTGAAACGCTGGCTTTCCCTGATAATCCCTAAATGACAACCTCAGTTACATGAGAAAAATGAAGCTCTGACAATTCACAACCCCCTGGATCCTACACCAGAGGATTTTATGGATCTTTTTATGGACACACCGCCAGGACTCATTATCTAAGGAGGAACATGAGCTGCACCCCAGTCTCATCTATCCCTCCATTCCCTCCCATGGAAAAATGACTTTTCCACAGTGAGAAAAATCATCTGAAAACAAATGGGAATGGCAGAGTGCCACCCTAGCCCAGTGCCATGTGTGACCTGGGGCTGGCTCTTCACCATGGGGAGGTGCCAACAGATCCCTCAAACCCAGCTCAGGACATAGCCAGGCACATCCCTAAACCCGAGGCCCCAGCCACTGGAGCAGAGCAAGAGCCTTTCAGCAAATTGCCTTGTTTAACAGCATGGTCTGTGGTAAAGCATCATCTTTTTAATAGAGCTGCTGTGGGAATAGAGACGGAGACATAAAAGGGATAAAAAAAATTCCGTATTTTGCATTTTGTTGGCATGAGCTCCTGCTAATTGTTTGTGTCCAGCTCCTGTTTATGCCACTGTTTTGTTGCATAGCTCCTAAATTAAGTTGGCTCTGGAGCAAACCTTCCCCCAGCAGCCCTGTGTAGCCTCCCTGGGCTGCTGCATCCACACGTGTCCTGCTTCTGCATGCTTGATTAGCACTTCATTAATTAGGGACCTGTGCTTGCTCTGAGGACAGAGGATGTTCCATGGGGAAGCATCCTGGGAAGGAGTTGTTTAACAGAGCCTTGAGTGAGGCTGATGCAGACTTTTTTTTTTTTTGCCTCCAAGGGGATCTGTTTCTGTTCATTTGCAGCGTCCAAGGGGCTCCTGGAGGGGGTGGTCCCTGTCCAACTCTTCCTGCCCCACCTTCCCTCCTCTCCAAGCCTGGTTCTCCAAGCTTCCCAGCCCAGTGATGGCTGGGTCATGGCACATGGTAGCCATAGTACATGCCAGGGGTAATGCTGGGCTGGGCTGGGCAGAGAGGGATCTTTCCAGCTCCCTGTCTGTCCCAAACTTGTTCTTGCCAGTGGCTCTGTGCCCTCTTCCAGAGCGTGGGTGTGTGGGCAGCAGCTGTGCTCTGACCTTTTTGAGAGCTGGTTGGTTGTTAATCCCCCTCTCCCTGCCAAACAGCAGCTGATCTCCTTCTGGAAGTGTCCAAGGCCAGGCTGGATTGGGCTCTGAGCACCCTGCTCTAGTGGAAGGTTCTCCTGCACATGGCAGGAGGTTGCAGTGAGATGGTCTTCAAGGTCCTGTCAAATCCAGACCATTCCAGGGTTCTGTGATTCTCTCTTTTCATCTTTAAAAACATGAAATTCTGCCTCTTCTGTCAGTACCTTCCCTGCTCTCCTCTTAATCAGGGAACCACCCTCGGGTGTTTCAACTTTTACATCTGAATGGCAAAGACATATCAAGGAAAGGGCTTTTTCCAGCCCTGTGGAAAACCTTTATGGTTCTGTGGAAAACCAGCTGTGGCTGCCCCTGCAGTAGGAAGGCTGGTGTGGATCTTCCTTGGTCTCTTACAAAAGTTAATGCTTCTCTGGTGTGCAGAGCTCGTGGCATTCTCCAGATTTCCACAGCTTTTTCCTTGTCAGGGGAGCCAGGAGAGTCCTGTCAAAGACATAGGGAAGGATTTAGTAAAGGCTGAGCAGGGTCTGTGTTCTTCCCTTCACAGGAAAGGTTTGGGATAAGGGACAATCCAGGCTGTGCAAGGCAGAGAACAGAAAGGTTTTAGCTCTGCTGAGTCTCACTGCCCTTGGAGTTTTAAAGGCTTCTGCCCTTCACACAGATTTTTCTCATGGTCCCCTTGGGTGGAAGGAAGGGGAGGAATAAAACAAACACAGAGCAGGGCAGGGGGAGCAGGGCAGGGGGAGCAGGGCAGGGGGAGCAGGGCAGGGGGAGCAGGGCAGGGGGAGCAGGTCTGTGTTGCTCCAGGACACAGATCCACAGGCTACCAAGAGCTGCCACTCAATGCAAGGGTGAGATCCACCCAGAAGGGGCTGCGGGGTGTGGGGAAGGGGCTGCAGTGGCAGGAAGGGCCCTGGCACTGGTGGCAGCAGTGGTGGCAGGGCTGGACCCTCGTACAGCACCTTCAATCCTAGAAGCTGCTCCTGGAGCAGGGCGGGAGGGCTCTGCTCTGCTCCTGCCCTGAGCCCTCCTTGCTCCTGCTGCAGCAGTGCCCCTTGGAGCACTTTCCATGGCTATGAAGCTGCCATCCCACAAAAGCAGGGCTTGGAATGAGATGATCTTTCAGGTCCCTTCAAACACAAATAATTCTGTTGTTCTATAGCTAAAGCATTGCTGGCCAAGGAGAATAGGCTTCATCTCCTTAACTCCATCACAGAGCAGAGAGATTTCTTCTCTTTGCTCCACACTGGGAATGAATTTGGGAATGTCAGGGCCACACCCTGTGCCTTTGGGGTGGGAGTCAGGCACTGGGCCATGGGAAGAGCTCCTCACTCCCTGGCTTCTCACCACGTGGAGCAGCCTGAGCCTGGTGGGACTTGGCTCCTGAGCAGCACAGTGGGAGCAGAAGTTGCTGCTGCTACTGCAGTGGAGAAATGCTGCATTAAAGCAGGAAATATCCGGTGTGCATTGCAAATGAAGAGGTTTTTCATTTGTGTTCTAAAGGAGATAAAATATCACCAAGCCTAGTTAATAACACAGGAAAGCTCTTGTGGTTATCAGGGATCTTCAGCTCTAATCCCCTCTGATAACAGTAAATTGAAGCAGCTCCTCTGCTGAGGTTTTTCTGTTGCTGGATTGTACCCATATAATAAGAGAAATGGGCACTGCCTCTCCTATTTACCATTCCTTCATTTAAATAAGTTTTAAAACTGCACTTCCCTCTCTTCAGAGACATCTGATTTACTGCATTTTAAACAGAAACCACTCCTGCAACAATACCTCTTTCTATCAAGATTTGTAATCAGGCTGTTCCTGTTGAACTGTTGTTATTCAAGTTATTAATTTGTCATTTTGCACAGAGTCTGATCACAGAGAGAGATGAACAGGAGGGTCTGTGCACCTGCAGGCAGAGCAGGATGGATTTAATTAGAGTAAAGAAAAGTGCAGGTTTTATTTTGTGTTGTTGGTTTGTTTTTTTCCTCAGCCCAAGCATTTTATGAGCTTATGCAGCAATCTGCATAAATTACTATGCACATTTTAACTTAGGTTCTTACAAGTAATTTGATTAATGATAATGCCTTTGACAGGGTAGATGGAGAGGGAGTTTTTACAAAGACATGGAGTGACAGGACAAGGGGAATGGCCTAAAGGTGAAAAAGATGGGATATTGGGAAGGAATTGTTACTTGTGAGAGTGGGGAGCCCTGGCACAGGTGCCCAGAGCAGCTGTGGCTGCCCCTGGATCCCTGGCAGTGCCCAAGGCTGGGTTGGACACTGGGACAGTGGAAATGTCCCTGCCCATGGGACCTGAAGGTCCCTTCCAGCCCAACCCATTCTGTGGTTCTCAGGTCACAGCCAATTCTGTGTGAGGGAACAAGACTGATCAGCTTTGGTGCTCTTCACTCCTGAGCCAGCCCACACTGCAGCCTGGCCTTTAGCACTGATTTCACGGGGATTCCCTTGCTTTGGGCCTGGTGTCTGTGCAAGCAGGGAGGTGGAAACTCTTGCACTGAACATTGTTTCCTGAGCTTGGCTCCTGTGCTGCCCTGCCCACACCAAGTTTCTGCTGATGGGAATTTGCTGGGGAAGGTTTGAGTTCCCACTCAGAAACCCCAGTTTGCCTGGGGATTCAGACCTTTCCAACTGTTTCAGGCACCTTCCCTCCACTTGCTGCCTGACACGACGAAGTGAAGTTTTCCATCCATTTCTTCTGCTCGCAGTTCAAGCCCAGCAACCCTCTGCAGTTGCCTTTTGTACCAGGAGAGGTGTTAGGAAGAGCAGAAATATTAATTAGAAGATGCTGACATTTAAAATTCCCATTTCTCTTTCACACTTTCACTCATTTTTTACAGCAAGGAGAGTGCAGCCCTGGGACAAACCCTGGAGAGGCCACGGGATCACTGTCCATGGAGGTTTTTAAGGCTCAGCTGAGTAAAGTCATGGCTGAGCTGGTCTGGTGTTGATTCTAATCCTTCTCGGAGAAGGATCTTGGGCCAGAGAGCTCCAGCAGCCCCTGTTTCTATGGTTCCTCAGGTTCTATGCAAAGCCAGCCCCAGTTTGCTCTGCCTGAAAAGCCTCTGAAGGAGTGACTTTGTTTAGGTGAAAGACGAGGATGCTGAGACTGTGATCTCACTTTCCTGACATTAATAAAATAAAAATCAAAAAGAAGAAAAATTCTGGCAGTAAGAGAAGCCCCATTTTTATTGATGCTGCACAGAGGCAAGTGATTTTGCATCCAGTTTTAGGAGAGCAGTATAACTGCTTTTTGACAGCCTGGTCTAATAATAATAAAAAGGCCCAGCTCCTCGAATTGCAACCTGATAGCAAAGCTGGAGTGTGAATTTGTCCCATAAAAATTCATCTACCATGGCTAAAGCCCTGTAAATTGAGTCCTGTATTTTGGTTGTTAAATAAAAACAAAACCGCACCGCGGAGTAATGACAGAAACATTGCTCAGCTCTTGCAATTGTGTCTTGTTAAAACATCACTTAGGGTAACTTACAGGGTTTGATTAAAACATGTATTTAAAAGAATTATTGTTTCCCTTCTCTCCCCTTCTCCTGCTCCTCCTTCCCTCCGTGGGGATGTAAAACCCCACGCTGGGGCTGGATTTCTTCAGGGAGAAATGAGGAGCCCATTACCCTGCACGATAAACCCCTGCCACACTTTGGTGTTCACTGCCTGTGCCCAGCCACGAGCTTTGGCTGCAGCTCAGAAGGTCAGAGGGTGGGTGAAGTGCTCCCTGTGGTGGCTGGAGAAGTTCCTGGGAAGCAGCAGGGGAGATGCTGCCCCACAGCCAGGGCTGTGCCCACCTCCATCCCAAACCTCCACCCTTGCTCATGCCCACATCACTGCTGAGAGCAGAGCAGAGGATGTTTGCAAGCCTAAAACCTAAGCACAAAGGAGAGGAATTTGTATTAAAGTGTTTTTAGACATCAGAGCTTGTTCCTGGGCTCTCTCAGTTAAGCTCAGCTGTGTTAGATGGGAGCAAAAATCCAGGGAGCTGTGTCTGCCTCTGCCAGTGAGTGAGAGGGAGCACATCCAGGGATACCTCCCTTGATCCCTGTCCCAAGAGCCTGGAACATGCAGCTTGTGCTCTCCCCAAGCCACTGGCTCAGCTTTTTGTTGAATTTAAAGGCCTTCAATGGATTATTCTTCTGTGAGCTTGCCCAGCTGCTTTTTGAACCCACCTAAAATTTCCTCTCTGCAGAGTCCTGCAGGGAGAAGAGCCCCAGCTGAGCTCTGGGGTGTGCAAAAAGTCCCTCCTGAGGCCCGTTCTGAACATTCCAATTACTGATTTCACTTTGTGGTCCCAGATTCTTGCATTCCAATAGACCACAGTGACTCATTTCCTCCCTCCTGTCTTTGTGTCTGATTCCAGCTTCTGTGCCTCTCTATTCCAATTTTCTGTTTCCCATCCTGAAAGGTCCTAATCTGTTTGGTTGCTTCTGATCTGAGAGCTGTTTCATACCTTTGATGACTTTTGCTGCTTTCCCCTGGACATCTTTCATTTCCACTTTGCTCTTTTCCAAACAGAAGGTCCCAACTGTGCCCTGCTCTTGAGATGCTGGGAAGCCACGAATTTATGCAGAGGCAGAAAGCACCAAAATAAATGTTCTCTCTTTTGTTCTCTAATAATTCCTGCTCTTTTATGCACTTTTTTTGGCCATCTGTGAGTTTTTCACAGAGCCTCAAGATCCCCATCCTGCATGCACAGAGCCCAATATTAGAAATACAGAATTGCTGATTAGCATCCCATTTATCCTCAAGCACATGCAGCATGTGAATTTATCCATATTAGGCTTAATCCAGCATTTGCTTGCCTGGTCAGCCAGGTTTTCCTGCAAGTCTTTGCAGCCAGCTCCCTTTTTCTGCTACTCTGAGAAACTTTGGGTCACAAAGAAATGCAGTTTAAGCAACAGAAGTACCTGGAGTTTTATATCATAGAAACATGGAATAGTTTGGGTTGGAAGGGACCTTAAAGCTCATCTCATTCCATTGTTTTCTACGGGCAGAAACACTTTCCACTAGTCCAGGCTGCTCATGAAGCTGCAAATCCATAAGTACTTCCCAAACAGGTCATCCCTGCCCATGGAACTGTCATGGAAATGCTTTGATTTTCATTATTATTTATGGGTTTTATTTTTGTGTGCAGAATTCACAAAGCTTGGAGTCATGGAGGAACTTCTCCCTGTGAAATTCAGCAAGAAACTGAGAGTATGGAGGAAGGTTTGGGCTGGCCAAGGGTTTCCTTCTGCCCAGATTATAATTTCCATTTCTATCCCCAGACTGAGCCAACCACTTGCAGCTCAGAATTATTTGAATCCCGTTGTGTTTGACAGGCTCCGACAGACCCTAATCCATCTCCTACTTCCAAAACTGTTGTTAGAAGCCCTGATTATTTCATAACTTCCATTCTGTTTGTGTGCTGACACTGCTTTCCTGTGCTGTGCACTCCTGGCAGATGTGAGTTTTATAACAAAACACATAAATTTACAGCAAGTCTCCTCAGAAGTAATAGCTGGGAGTTTTCCATCAGCTGCCAGCGAGCTGCAGCAGTAAATGAACCTCCCTTCCAGCAGCTGCACTGCTCTGGAACCAACAAAGCTTTGCTGTGTCAGCCCACAAATCAGACCGAGCTCTCTCTGAGGGGACAGGGACACGGAGGGGCAGAATAACAACATTTTTCCACCTTAGTGCTGTTTCACTTCTGTAAAATAAAGATGCAAGCCCTGCCTCTTCATGGGAAACTGATCCGAACTGCTCATCCCAGCTCCCACTGGAGGAAGAAAGAGATTCTGACACCACTAGAGGACATTTTCCCCTTCCCCATCACTGCCAGGACCTGCCAGGACCAGGCTGTTCCCCTCCCGAGCCCCACAGTGGTTTCAGTTGGAAGAGCCTTTCTCTACATCCATGAAATCCAAACCCGAGCATCCTCCTGCAGCTCCAGCTCGATGCCAGTCTGTTACCAGCATCTGGCCACCTTCCTGCGGCGCTTGAAGGTCAAACCAGCCATTGTGTGGCACCAGGGGGACCGGCAGTGACCACACTGACAAGCGACTGGGCTGAGATAAAGCAGCACAAAACTGCCCTGGGTGGCCCTGAGTGAATCTGCTCCAGCGGGGAAAGCCTGCAATGCCTTTCTTCACGCACCTACAGCAGCTTTTTTCTGGTGCTAGATCCTCCAAATCCAGCATTTAGCACCAGCCAAACACGGCAGTGGAGCTCCAAGCCCTCAGGGAGGGAAAGCAGGGACAGAGAAACCATTTCTGCCCCTCCAGCACCGAGGCTGCCTCTGCCACGAGCATCCTTCAGCTGCGGGAGTGTCCCGTGTCCCTGCGTCGTGTCAGGGCAGGAGGAGATTGGCGTCGTTTTGGCACCTGCGGAGCAGCGGAGCTGCCGAGCTCCCCAGCAGCTGGGAACATTTTGAAGAGCTCAGCCTTACCCAGGGCTTGCTTTTTTCCTCTCAGTTTTTGACAGCAGCAGAGGGGACCTTTGGGCGCTTCAAAGCCCGATTTTAATCACTTACCTGATTGAAGCGATCGCCTCCTTTAACTTTGATATTTCTTGTCATTAGCCTGCCGACCTCTGGGATGAAGGGATTCATCTTCAAAGCCAAGCTGGCTTTGTCTGTGCTGGGCCTGGGGCTGTTCCTGCTTTCCCCCGTGTGGGATTCACTGCTCAGCACTGGTCACAGGGGTCACGCTCTGCCCTGGAAACAGGAGGGGCTGCTTTATCTCTGCCAGTCTTCTTGTCCTTACTTTATTTGCAGTGGAGGTATTTAATTCCACTGTCTTAGTGTGGGATTAAAGGTGGGGAGGACGTGTCCCTTTCTCATGCTGGCTTTAGAGATGAATTTTTTCACATATACACCAGAGAATTCCACACACTCCTTGCTGTTTCCTTATTCAAAAGAGCTCTCTGCCACCCAGGGCTGTTTTTTCCTGTTGCAGTAACACCTGGGGATCTAGAGGAGTTTCAGAGCTTTCACCCACCTTCTGCTGGCTGCAGTGCAGGTGGGACCCACACAGCTCCAGGGGCTGAGGCAGTCCAGAGCAGCTGGATGGAATGGATGCAGAGGGATGGGAAGGATGCAGAGGGATGGGATGGATACAGAGGGATGGAATGGATACAGAGGGATGGAATGGATACAGAGGGATGGGAGGGTTGCAGAGGGATGGGATGGATACAGAGGGATGGGATGGATACAGAGGGATGGGATGGATGCAGAGGGATGGGATGGATGCAGAGGGATGGGAGGGTTGCAGAGGGATGGGATGGATACAGAGGGATGGGATGGATACAGAGGGATGGAATGGATACAGAGGGATGGAATGGATACAGAGGGATGGGAGGGTTGCAGAGGGATGGGATGGATACAGAGGGATGGGATGGATACAGAGGGATGGAATGGATACAGAGGGATGGGAGGGTTGCAGAGGGATGGGATGGATACAGAGGGATGGGATGGATACAGAGGGATGGAATGGATACAGAGGGATGGGAGGGTTGCAGAGGGATGGGATGGATACAGAGGGATGGGATGGATACAGAGGGATGGAATGGATACAGAGGGATGGGAGGGTTGCAGAGGGATGGGATGGATACAGAGGGATGGGATGGATACAGAGGGATGGAATGGATACAGAGGGATGGGAGGGTTGCAGAGGGATGGGATGGATACAGAGGGATGGGATGGATACAGAGGGATGGAATGGATACAGAGGGATGGGAGGGTTGCAGAGGGATGGGATGGATACAGAGGGATGGGATGGATACAGAGGGATGGAATGGATACAGAGGGATGGGAGGGTTGCAGAGGGATGGGATGGATACAGAGGGATGGGATGGATACAGAGGGATGGAATGGATACAGAGGGATGGGAGGGTTGCAGAGGGATGGGATGGATACAGAGGGATGGGATGGATACAGAGGGATGGAATGGATGCAGAGGGATGGAATGGATGAGGAGGGAGGGGATGGATACAGAGGGATGGGATGGATGCAGAGGGATGGAATGGAATGGATACAGAGGGATGGGATGGATACAGAGGGATGGGATGGATGCAGAGGGATGGGATGGATGCAGAGGGATGGGATGGATGCAGCTGGATGCAGTGGAGCAGCTGTGGGATGGCTACTGGGAAGCATGGGCTTGCACCATGGCAAACCAATCCTGCCAGAGTCAGTTACTGGGAGTGGGAGCTTTCTGACTCTGGTCTGTCTGTGGCCATGGGACAGCCACAGTTCCTGGTTTCTCTCTTTGGGACAAGTCCAAGTCTGATTTACTGTTTGGCTTTTTATGGCTCTGAAGATCTTGAGCCAGCAGACAACAGCCTTTTCTGGGCACAAATCTGGACCAGAACACCTCCAGGGACACAAAAATATAAAAAAAGACATTAAGCTGGTAGAGAGTGTCCAAATGAGGCCAAGAGGATGGGGAAGGGTCTGGAGAGGAAACACATGGGGAGCACATGGTTTGTTCAGCCTGGAGGAGAGGAAACTGAGGGGAGAGCTCACTGTGGTCTTCAATATCCTCCCAAGGGACAGCAGAGGGGCAGCTCTGATCTCTGCTCTCCCTGACAGGGACAGGAGCCAGGAAACGGCTGGAGCTGTGGCAGGGAGGCTCAGGCTGGATCTCAGGGCAAGGTCCTTCCCCAGAGGTGCTGGCACTGCCCAGGCTCCCCAGGGAATGGGCACGGCCCCGAGGCTGCCAGAGCTCCAGGAGCGTTTGGGCAGCGCTGCCAGGGATGCCCAGGGTGGGGTTGTTGGGTCTGTGCAGGGCCAGGGCTGGGCTGGGGGATCCTGGGGGTCCCTCCCAGCTCAGGACGTTCTGTGATTCCCTGACCTTGGGTGCACTTGGTAACTGGGTGAAATCTCCACCTGCCCCTGTCTCTGTCAGAGGTGCCCAAACACCACTGCCATGACCCAGTCCCTGCGTTCTAAAGCCAGCCCCGACACTTTCTGTGTGTAAATCCCATTTTCCCCGACCATTTCCCATGGGAGCTGAGTCCATGTGCCGGGTGGGATCCCTGCTGCCCTGCCCAGGCACTGCTCCCTGGGGAGCTGGAGGAGCCCCAGGCTGCTCTGTTCCACTTGCTGCCCTCGGGTGCCAGAGGGGATGGAGGGCAGCAGTGAGTGGCTGTGAGACACAGGTGTCAGCCTGGCCTGTGATTTTCTTCAGTCTTGAGATATTCCAAAGGATGAATTTTCTGAACATTTGTTCCTCTCAGCAGGAGCTATTGTTTCTGACATATTTATCCAGCTCAGTGCTACCTTGAGATATCACTTTTGACAGATAACCTTCTTAAATTAAACATACAAATGTGCCCTACTGAGAGGGAAGATGTGAGCACTAATGGCTCAGAGAATGATGGAGAAACCTTCCAATTAGCTCCTCTTGAGCCGCTAAATGTGCTCCTGTACTAGGGAAAGAAACAGGGAGCCAGCAGGATCACAGGGTGAATGGGGAGAGAGATCACAGAGTTGAAGTTTGAGATGAAATGCTCTTCAAACTGAGGCATGGGAGAGGCCAAGACACAAGAATTCAGGTTTCCGTGCATGAAAACAGGGGCCAAGCTACAGAGGAAGGGGCTGAGCCCAGGGCCTGAGCTGCCAGCAGAACGTTCAGCTGCTCTGGGACCCAGAGAATTCCCTAACACCTTTCATGTGCTTCCCCAGCCCTCTGCCCATGGCAGCTCTGGCACAAGGCATGGCCCAAGCTGAGCTCAGAGAGAGGAGAGAAGGAGGTGCCCAGGGTCCCTGGGCTTCAGTTCCTGTTCTCTGTTGGAAATGCTTCCCCAGAACCCAACAGACAATGTGGCTGCAAGGGAGTGCCTGGAGCTTGTCTTTGCAAGCCTCCCCAGTCCTCCCACAGCTGTGCCAGAGTGCTGGGATGCTCCTGAGCTCCCCTGTCCCAGGGCTGGCTCCCTGGAATGCCAGTGCTGTCCTCTGGAGTTATCACGGCACTCATGGAGTCCCCCCACATCTCTTTTCTTCTCTCCTCTCCTGTCTCAGGTCTCACCTGTCCACAAATAGAAATTCTTTGGAACAGGGACATGGTTTTTTGACTCATGGCGCCTGGTTAGGCTTCACATCTGAGCAGGGGCTGTGCTTTGGTATCAGTTATATAATGAGGTAAAAAACCACAGGTACACTGCAGTGGGACAGCTTCAGATGCTGGGGAGCTCTGCAGGAAAACCAGCACTGCTCTGCAGCTCCTAAAACCAGGGGAAGGAGCACCTGCCCACTCCTCCTGTGAAGAAATTCCTCCTTCTTTCAGTTTTATGAGACATATTCAAATTATGCAATAAATTTGAATGTATATTTTAAAAGGCATTCACCAGTTGTTCTAAAAGTGAGCCAGCTCACACAATTACCACGAAATTGCTGCCACCCTTCCCCCCACTCCCCCGTAACTCTCATGAGAAGGAAAATTTCAATTCCATCTTTTCCTCCTACCTTCTCTCTGCCTCCAAGTCCCTACTATTCCTCTTCTCTTTCAGCCCATTTTTCTTCCCTCATTGATGAAAACACTTTGACTGATTCCCCACCTCCCTCCTCTGGATGAAATGCCCAGTTTCCTTGACACACTGAAATTGCTAATGGCTCTTGCTGCTCCTTTTCCTAAATGGATTATTTGTCAGGAATTACTCAGCTCAGTGCTCCATCAGCTCCTTGCCTGGGCTGGGCAGACACCCAGGCAGGAGCTGTGCAGCACCAACACTAGCACTGGAATTCCAGCCCTCTGTGTCTATAATTGAGCTGGAGGTTTGTGCTTCAGTGTCTGGGCTCTGTTTTTCCTTAGTGAACTCTGTGGAACTCTCTGAAGGAAGAGCTTGTGCTGTTTGCTCGATCACAGTTACATATATTATATATAAATATGTTTTATATATTCCTACCTGGATTCTCTCCCCACACAATGTCAGGAGGACTCTGTTGAAAAATGCATAATCCATACGGTGAATTTTACAGCTAGGGTGCATTTTTTAAAGTCACAGATAAAACCCAGGCAACGGGAAGGAGGAGAATGAAAAGAAAAAGCAGAAGCAAAGGGAGTGGAAGAAGGCAAAGAGGGAGGGAATCAGCTGTGAAAAGAGGGGCAAGAATGGAGATGGAGCACGGCCTCATAGCCATGAGGGGGGAAGGGCTGCTTGGGGAGAAAATTGGGTCACGTCCACCTCCCTTTCCACTCCTGGCCAGCTGACCCTGTCTCTCCCCTACTTGTTCCCTTTCCCAGGATGGGATCCCACAGTTCCTCTCTGCAGGGCTGATGCCCGCTGGTTTCCAACCTTTGCCCATTTCCAGGTGTGTAACAATTCTGGATCTCATTGGGGCTTTCCTATTCCTGCACGGGATGAGGCCACTTTTAGTGCTTTTTCAGAGCAACAAAGGCAGTTTCTGCACAGTCTCTTCTGCAGTGCCAAGATTCCCCTCAGGTCTCTCTCTGCCCCCTCCAGCTCCTCATCTCCATCCAAATTCCCAACAACAAGGGGCTGTGCTGCCATATGGTTTCCTTGTGCTCTTCCATACCATCCACTGGCTTCAAATTCACATTAGAGGGAAAGGAGCAAATAACAGCAAATATTCAAGAATGCCTTGAAAGAGCATTCAGCTCTTTCAGCCAGAAAAAGGTAGAGAGGATTAAAAGGCAAAATAAATTGAAAAATGTAATCTGGGAATTTCCCAGCTGAAATGCTCTGGAAACAGCAGCAGGTTTCATTAGCAGCCTTTCACAACAAAGCCTGTTGTGAGCACAGAGTCGTTGCTTTGTTTAATTCCTAGAGAGTTTTTAAATTTAAGCCTTGGCTTTACTGGAGGAAAAGGTGTTAAAGGAGTAAATGGACCCCAAGAAACAGACTGGATTAAAATAGGAATATTTGTTCCTCTTCTAACCCTGAGACTGATCTGGTGGGAAGTGGCACTGAGTAGTGTCCATTTGCCAGTTTGCTCATCAAAGGAAATATCTGTTATTCATCCGTGGTGCAGATGGGAGGGTGGGGAAGATGCCCTGTTTTGCTGGAAGAATATCAGGAATTGAGAAAATGTGAAACTCAGCTGTGAGAAACTTTTCCCAATATCCAGCCTGAGCCTCCCCTGGATCCATTGAGTCCACTGTCCCCTGGTGTCAGTCTCTGTCTGGCATAGGGAAATGGAGCCTCTGCATTTTGGGGTTTAGCTCTAGGTCTGCACCCAAACCATGCCCAGCAGGACACCTTCTGCACCCGTGCCTACTCACACAGCCGTTTTTACATGCCTTGGATAACTTGGGTTCAGGCTCTTACTGAAATATTACAAGCCAGATTTGTAGAGGAAGGGTGGAGTTTTACCTTTCCCAGGCTTAGAGAATATCTCCCCAAGGCAGAGCGGTGGAGTCCACTCTCCCCAGGACTCAAAGCCATGCCTCTCCTTTAACAATAACCAAATCTTTGCTCCTGGGCTGGGGCACCCCACACACACCCACACAATTTTGAATCCCCGCAGGGAGGGTGACCCCGCCCCTGCCCTGGGAATGTGTGCCAATGCATGGCCACCTTTATTCTGAAGTATTCCATCTAAACCTCCTCTGGTGCAATTTGAGGCTGTTCCTTCTCCTGTCCCTAGTGGGACACCCTCCCCAGCTGTCAGGGAGTTGTGCAGAGCCACAAGGGCCCCTGAGCCTCCTTTGCTCCAGGCTGAGCCCCTTCCCAGCTCCCTCAGCCCTTCCTGGGGCTCCAGCCCCTTCCCCAGATCTGTTCCCTTCCCTGGACCCACTCCAGCCCCTCAGTGCCTTTCTCATGGGAATTTGGATGTCTCAGTGTGCCCACAGCCCAATAGGTGTCCTGGACTCTGGGGACTGGGGGCTGAAATGAGAGTGGGAGTTGGCAGAAAGGACTTGGGGCTGAGCAGCTGACACTGGAATGCTTATTCTGCAAAGCATCTGAGAGCCTGGAATGATCCTAAATTTTCTTCTGTCACCTATAGGGATGCAGCCATTTTTTTAATGCCCTTTGGATAAATAGAGGTTTTCTCTGGAGCCTCCAGGAACCTTAATTTTTCACCCATCCTGATAACCATAAAACTGAGACAGGCGAGTAATAAAATGTCAAAATCCATGTGTTTTAAAATCAGAGGGGACTCTCAAATGTCACTGAAATGTGGGATGGAAAAGGAGATGGGAGGACGTGTAGCTGAGCCTGTGGTGGTGGCTGGGCTGTCCTTTCCACCCTCCTTTGGCCTGGCAGAGGGGATGGGGTGGGGATGAGGTGCTTTGGTGCTGAAGGAGCAGTTCCCTTTCCTGGGGAGGTGGGATGAAGTGAGGCTGCATTCGCTGTGCCCAGGAAACAATTCCAGTTCAGCTCAGTCCCAACTGGAGTTCTGTGGGGGCATCTTGTCCTCTTCTCTGTGAGCTTCCTCCTGAACTTCAGGTGCTGTTTAGGCCCGGGCAAATCTGGCTGTCCCAAAATTCCAAGGTTTTTAATGCAGAGTGTCAGTCAAGAGCTGCACAGAATGTGTGAGTTAACACAGAAAGTCCTGGACTTCTCTCCACCCCCGTCTCCCATCAAAATCTTATCTAAAAATGCCCATCACAGAGATAACTGGAGCAGAAACAGGGAAGGGTTTCCTCTTCTGGTAAAAAAAGTCTTCATATTTTAAAAAATCAAAACCAGCATCCTGGTCAAATTAGGATGACAAGAGGAAAAGCCAAGATTTTTTTCCTTTTTTTCCCCCTTTTTCTTTCTTCTTTTTTTTTTTTTTTTTTTTGTAGGTTATTTATTTTTTTTAATTTTTTTATTTTTTTGCTAAGCATACTATTTTTGCAAACCATTATTTTTTTTTTTTACAGCCAAGTAGACTCTTGGGCTGTCATATACCCTATATTCATAAGCTCCAGAGGAGGATGATATTTGACATTTCTTCTTTCTTTGCCTATTGGCTAGCCCAAGATCAAACATGTTTGGAAACCAAAACCTTTCTCGACTTTGCAACAAAATTGCCTCAAAATCAAAGGGACATTTTGACAATGCCTAAATTATTTTATTATTTATTCCCTGAATTATTTTCCTGTGGTTTTGAGCCTCATCAAACCCAATCTTTCTTTATGGTGGTTTTGTTGGAACCTCTAGCTCTGTGAAAAATTCGGGAGAGGTTCTCATGCCACTGCCAGGGCACTCTGTCAGAATTTGTCCCCTTGCATCCAGACCCAGCCCCTCTGCTGGGGAAAGGCTGCTTTGAGAGCAAAGGCTTTAGGGAAGCATTTTAATTGAGTTCAGTGTCACACGCCTTGCACAAGAGATTTCCCACTCAGCTCTCTCATCAGGATAAAGGCACCTGGCTCACTGGGAGCCTGGCTGGGTGCACACTTTGTTCTTGAAACTAAAAGGCTCCTTGGAGCTGTCCCAGAAATCTCAGAGGATGGCACTGGGTCTCTCAACAGCTGGAGCTGTGGCAGGGAGGCTCAGGCTGGATCTCAGGGCAAGGGTCTTCCCCAGAGGTGCTGGCACTGCCCAGGCTCCCCAGGGAATGGGCACGGCCCCGAGGCTGCCAGAGCTCCAGCAGCGTTTGGGCAGCGCTGCCAGGGATGCCCAGGGTGGGGTTGTTGGGTCTGTGCAGGGCCAGGGCTGGGCTGGGGGATCCTGGGGGTCCCTCCCAGCTCAGGACGTTCTGTGATTCCCTGCTCACTCCTTCCTGCCCAAGGCCTCTCTGTGAAGCCAGGCAGGGCTGGTGCTGTCAGAGCCCTCTGGGATTCGGGTATGCTCATGGGGGTGCTGGAGGAGAGAGAACAACAGCACAGGGATCTGCTGGGCTTGTTCCCTGCTCCCAGAGGGGATCCAGCAGCTCTGCCCTGCAGCTTCAGCTGTGCAGTGCCAGAGGAACCCACACAGCTCAGCCACGTCTGGTGCTGAGCGTGGGAAGCCCTGGAAGGTGCCCTGACCTCCTTCCCTGTCCTGCCCTGGCAAGGACCAGCCAGGCCTCGGTGCCTGGACATCACCAGTGACAGGGCAGACTTTGGTTAATAACCTCAGTGGCAATGCCGAGGTGAAAACAGAGTGAGGCAAAGCTCTCCCACAGAGAAAGAAATCCAAATAAACCTGTCAGAAGGACACAGCTGTTGTGTGCAAAGCCCTGTGGTTTTACTGCTCAGGAAAGCCCTCTTTTATAAATACCCAATAAATGAGTGAGAGGCTAAATAAAACACCCCATCTACTCTTAGAGCTGAGACCAACAATCCTAAATGAGCAAACATTTCCAAAGGAATAACTCTGCTTGGTGTCAATTTATGTTAATGCTGTACATGATTGAACCCATTAGAGCAAATAGCCAGTAATAAGAATGCAGATACACCACGAGCTAATTGCATTAGAGGCTAACAGGGCTCGCTCTCTCCTGCTCCTGCCACTGTTCAGCTCCCTGGGATGCAGCCAGCAGCACGTGGAAGAGCCCTGTAGTCTCTGGAGGTGTTGGTGGTTTGGGATCAAGGTTCAGTAGCAAAGCTGGGGGATGTTCAGTGCCTCCTGCTGCATTATCTCTGTCCAATTTGTGTTTTGAGAGGGCAAGGGGGATGGAAGAAGAGTTTGGCTGCCTCTGGGGAAAGCTTGGGAAAACCTGGAGACGCAGGGCGAGTTCTCTTTCGGGGACAGCACAAAGCACAGCCTCTGCCCAAAACACAGCCAGCTCACTCTGAAAGAGGCTTAGAATCTATATTAGGAAGAGATTCTTCCCTGGGAGGGTGGGGAGGCTCTGGCACAGGTGCCCAGAGCAGCTGTGGCTGCCCCTGGATCCCTGGCAGTGCCCAAGGCCAGGCTGGACAGGGCTCAGAGCAGCCTGGGACAGTGGGAGGTGTCCCTGCCATGGCTGGGTGGCACTGGATGATACTGAACCCATCTGGGGACTCCCTGATGTGATTTTAGAGATGTGAAGCAGAGGCTCCCAGCACCATCACCCATCCCAGCTCACTGCCCCACTCCCAGCATCAGATCCACTCCCACCTGCACCTCTCTGGCAGCTCTCCGGGGCCCAGATCCCCCCCAAACACTTTGGAGCCAGAGACAGGAGCTGAACAAGCACTCGTGTTCTCCAGTGCTGTGGCTCTGGTCAGTGCCAGACTTCCCGGTGACATTCCTGTGACTTGGTTCCCAGGAGCCCAGGCAGATGGGCCAGCACAGAAGCTGTGCTTACTCGGTCCAGAGCTGTTCCCAGGCCACTTTTCGACTTAGCAATGCACATAAACGTATTTTACGTGTAAAATGGGAAATTAAGAAGGCAAATGTTTTGAAATACGAGGATTTACTGGCATAAAATTTGCCATCTATCAATGCTGCATAAATAGTTTTACATAAAAAGCCATCTGGAAACAGGTTGTTTATCATATTTATTCAGTTACAACTTGCTGGTTTCGATGCTGTGCCTCCCTCATTAGCTGTCAAGACAGTTTGATGTGGCTGATGAGAGGTGGATGGATTTGAAATCCTGGATGTATTAGGAGTTCTGCATGGTGCATGAATATTAACTGGGGCCTCTGGGTAGTTGCACTATTTCACACAGCCTGGACATGTTTTACATTGGAATTTCTCTGATTCCTTAGGACTTTAGCTTTTGTATTTTTGCCATATCTGTAACCCTGCAATTCTTCAGTGTATAACTCTAAACTCCATATCCAGTCTCAGCTGCTGCTTTCCCATTTTGGTCAGACACAAAAATTCCCCTCCAGGCCTGGAATCAAGGACTCCTCACTGCCTTGGGCCCTGAGAGATGGAAACAGAAGTGAGTTGGGGGAGCAGACTTTGGGTAAATGACTTCATTACTGAAGCTGGAATTGGAAAATTAACCCCAGATATGCAAACAGACCAAACTTATAAAAGTGTGAAACCCATGGCCTGTGGTTCATTTTGGGTGCAGCCCCTGGGGGGCTTTGTCTGCCCTAAATTCAATGTAAATGTAACTGCTTTTTATTCTCTTAATTTTGTCTGGCCTCTGTTTTTAGGTAGCCCAAAAAAGCATCACCCCTGTGAGGAAAAAGCAGGCTGGGAAATTGCTCCTTACACCAAGCCTAGCTGGAAAACTTGTGGTCAGGTCTAGGAATGTGTTTGGTCCTTCTGGCTTCAGTGTAAAGTGTGTGAGGGTGGGAATTAAGGTGGGAATCTTTGATTCTGGGGAATGGAGAGCACACAGAACCTCACAGCAATAGGAACACGCAACCCAAACTCGGGATGAACATTTTCCTGGGTCGGGAGCAAACCCTGCCTCACAGTGCTGTTGTTTTCAGCCAGCCCTGGATAAAGCAGCGCAGCTCGTGTCCTCTGAAGGGGTGCTGGAGGTGTCCCCCTGGACTCTGTGCTGTCCCCACAGGCTGCCAAGGCCACATGTGCCTGCTGCAGCCCCAGCCAGCAGCCTGGAGTCGCGGCACGGAGCCAGCAGCCACCAGCTTTTCCTGACATTTGCCATCTCCCTTGGTTTCAGTAATGAGATCCCTGGTTTTAAATGTCACCTCTCACGAGGTGATGCTGTTGTATTTAGCTTCGTGCCCTTCTCCTGGTTCCAAAACACTTGGCAGAGTTACTATAAATAACCCAATAACGAGAGCCAAGTAAGTGGTTACAGAGCAAGGGAGAGGAAGTTGGTGCCTGGAAACCAGGGAGAGTTCCAGGAGCGCTGTGTGCTGCAGCGGGGACAACTGGCCCTTCCCACAGCAGGGCCAGAGGGACAAGGCTGCCCAGGGGGACAGGGGACAGGGACATCTGCTCTGTGGCCTGGGCAGATCTGTGAGGTGGGAGGGTGGCTCAGCCACAAGCTGGCATGGCCAGGTGCTCGTGTCCTTGGCTAAGATACCCCAGTAAAATGGGGCAATTCCCTCTGCCACCTGTCCCTTTGGCTCAGCTCCTTGTTCCATGCTCCAGCCTGGAGTCAGTGAGGTTTCATCCCAGGGAGCTGCCTGGGCTCTGTCTGTGCTCACCTCACACCCACCCAGCTCCTTCCTCTTGTCCTGCCACAGGTGTCACTTTCCAAACTGAGCTGAGAAAAATCCTGCACAGCAGAGGCTGCCTCTAACCCTTCAAAACTCACACAACCCAAATTATTTGGAGCTCAGGGTGCTGTCAGCACCCAGCATTTCCCTGGGCCACCATATCCTTGTGGCATTTGGATGTCACACCATGCAGATATGGTGTGCTTGTGCACCAGCTGCAGGTCACTCCATCAGCTGCAGAATCAGACACAGCTGCACTTCACAAACCAGCTCTGGTGGTAGAAGGCCAGTGGGATACAGCCAGCCCACAAATATTAACTACTGCTTCTCACAAGCACCTGAGGAGTGGTGTTTGCTTGGCCAGATTTCCAAATCCCTGAAGATTTGAGGAATTTTGCTCTGTTTTTCACTTGTATAAACCAATACAGCCTCAGGTTGGTGGCCTGTAACACAAGGGGTGCAGCTCCCAGGTTAGAGAGAAGGCTGGAAAAAGGCTGAAAGGCTTCCTTGGATCTTGGAGTGGAAACTCTCCCTGTTAGGGAGCAGTAACAATTTCTAACAATTAAGCAATTAAGGCACCCCCCACCAAGAGCACCTGAACTGTGGATGCTGCAGCAGGAGCAGCATTGCTGTTTCATTTGAGGGTATCACACCTGCTGGGCTCAGCACATCAACATGGCAATGGAGCAATTTTGCTGCAGGTTTCCTGAAGTACCTTCACAGGCTCAAAAATTCTTGACAATCCTTAACTTCACTTCCACACAGGGAAGCAGAGGAGCAATGGGAATTGACTGGGGATTTTTAGTGTCCACATCAGCTCCCCAGCAGCAAATAATGGAATAATTGAATTGTGCACTGATTCAGTGCCTAATTATCAACAATTAAGTAGCTTGAGATCTGCAGAAAAAGAGGAGAATCTAATAGGAGCATTGATTACTGACAGCACAGGCCTTTAAAAACTTTGTGCTGCTGCTAGCTGGGAGCAAACCTCTCCAGTTCCCCATATCTCCCTGGGGTACTCTTTTTCTGTTTTTTATATCTGTTCAGCAACAGAGAAAACAGCCCATGGCATGAGTGCAGACAGCAAAGGGCTTGGCAGGTCGCCTCTGTGCAGCCACATACATCCCCTGGACCTGGGTCAGGCAGCAAACCCTCGTCTCCCCTGGGCTGCTGAGATGTAGAGGAGCTTCCTGAGTCTCTAATGTGACATGAAACCGCCAAATCTCCCTTCTCTCCCCAAGCTAATAACAGACAAAGAGGCAAAAGCACAGGTATTAATGCAGCAGGCTGACAAGCCCGCTGCTGACAGCAGCAGAATGGGAAAAATCACAGAGGGAGCAGAATAATAACCCAGCCAGAGTTAATAATAAAAGCTTGAAAGCATTCACATGGCTCTGGAGAGTGGATGTGTCACTGGTTCCTTCCTGCCTGGGCACAGGGACACGCTGGTTTTGGGGTGTGTAAGCCTCCCTGCAGCCCTCTGGGCAGTGACAGCTGCTGAGAGGCAAAGCCCTGCATGGAGTGGGGATAGTGGGATAGGGGAGGTTGGAATTTGCTGATCTTTAAAGCCCCTTCCCACCCAAACTATTCCGTGGTTCTGTGATCCCAGCCAGGTCAGCACCATGGCAGTTTGCCCAGAGCTCTGTGCAAACAGCAGTCGCTGCAGAGAACCAGAACTCTCTATTTTCCCTGTGTTTTTAGGCACCATTACTCCAGCTTTCTGTGATGGCAGAAGCTCTGGAAGCCACCTGAGGTGGGGTTTTTGCAGCATGCCCTGAGCTGTAAGCACAGCTCACCTCAAAAAAGGAGCAGGTTCTAGTACAAGGTTTTGGGGCAGAGGTTTTGAGAGCTTCAGCTGAGCAAATACCCCAGCATCAAGGTCTTTAACCAGAGTGATGCTCAGAGCAACTCCCAATTAACCTTCTCCCTTGGTTATTCCAGCAGGCTCCAGGACACAGCAGGAGTGACAGAGCAGCTCTGTGGACAGACCAGCGAGAGCAGCACTTTAACCTGGCAGGGCAAATTTATAATTCAGTACCAGGATTAATAGCATGTATCACATTTAAAGTCCTTAATATATGTGGCCAGGATGATTAGCAGAGGAATATGAAATCAGTGCCCTGGCAGCAGGCACAGATTATTCAGGCACTGACTGCCCTACCCTGCAACGAGCAGAGGAGCCAGGGGCCTTTGGGTGGACCAGGAATATGGAGCACCCATAAATCTGTACCCAGCCCACATCCAGCACAAAGAAACCCAGTCCTACAGGGCTGAACAGGGATAGGGAACATCTAGATTAAAATCTAGAGAGTTTTGTGTTTTCCAGAGCACTGTGAATTCCAGGGTCCAAGCAGCAGACCCCAGAGAACCAAGTCCCACATTTCACCCAAAGGACACACAGCTTCAGGGAAAGGCTGTGCCTTTTCCTGGGCTTTTTTTTTCGGTGTCCAGATGGTGAGTTTGGTGGTGGAAGTATCCAAGGCCAGGTTGGACAGGGCATGGAACAACCTAGGATAGTGGAAGATGTCCCTGCCCATGGCATTGGAATGGGATTATATGCTCCCAGTGATGCCTATTTATTTTTGCCTTTTTTTCTTTTATGTATACTCTGTATTCTTCACACATGTATTCGGAGCTCTGTAGCCTGTCATTGCATTCGCAGCTACTTTTACCAGAAAGACAAAAAATATTCCAGAAAGACAAAATATTCCAGAAAGAAAATATTCCCAGAATGATAAAACATATTCCAAAACCCCTTTCCTATCTTGCCAGAGGAGTGACAGGCACCTCCCTGCTCCTCATCACCCCCAGGGCTTGTTCATACCTGTGAGGAGGAGTTTAATTAGGAAGCACAAGGAATTGGGCTGCACACCTGAGGCCGCTGTGAGATGCTTTTGCAAAGGTGCCCTGTGGCATGTAGTCACAGGCTCCAAATTCCAGCCCTCTGATCACTCCCAAAAGTCATAGAATTAAATGACAGCTCACAGAGAAAGGTGAGAAATAATAAAGAGCCACTGGGAGAAAATATCTGAGTCTGTGTGACCCTGAGGAGGATGAAATTGGCACTGATGGGACTTGAGGGATTGTCAGTGGCTTTTACAGGACAGTGAAACGGGGCCACTTGTCAGTGATCCCAGTTCCTGAGATGCATCCTGAGAGCAAACTGGGTTAAATGTCCCACAGATTAATTCCTAGCGTGGGGTAAGGACCGTGTGAGTCTGCACCTGTGCTGCACACAGAGCCTCCTGCAGGCTGCCAGCCACACCAGGCTGTGCCTTTGGGAAATGCTGTGTTTGCAGCTGGGACAGGGAGAGAGCAAAGCCTGGATGAGTGGAGCCAGGGTGGGAAGGGCTGTGTAAAACAACCCAGCAGCTTCTGCTCCACAGCTGTCTCCAGGCTGAACACAAAGTCCAGCAGGTCCCCTATCACTGCAGAGTTAAAAGGCATTAAAATAATATGCAATGAGAAAGAATTTATTTTATTGTTTTGTATTTTTAGACACCTGGCTACTTGCTTCCACTCCAGAGGAAAGGAGGTGGAGCTGGGAAGGAGCTGGGCAGGTTCTGGTGGTCCCAGGGGCAGTAGACATGGACACTCTTCCCCAAAGGCAGAGGAGAGAACTGCTGGTAGGAACCTGGGATTTCATCCTTCATTCCTAATGCTCATCTGCAGCTTGAATGAAACCCAGCACTGCCTGTGCTCACAGGGACCTGCTCACCTGCACATCTCCCTTGTCAAGGGCATCATCACAAGCTTTCATTCCTGCTAGGATTTCCAGTGGGTCCCACAAACATATCTGACCCCTTTGGATCTTCACAAAATGTTGCCTTTAAGTGCTGGTGGCAGGAATTCAGCCTTTGGGCTGCTCAGCCTTCACTGTAGAACTGGACACGGCCAGCCACAGACTGAATTCTTTTTAATGTTGTTGTTTGTTTCCTAGAATTATATTTATTTTATTAGAATCTGTGTGATTTTATCCACGTCAGCTGGCCATGTGAGGGAGGCCTGGGTCCCTGCTAGCTAAGCCTGTGCAGAGATGAGATAATTCAGAATTAACCTTGGTGCATCACAGCCCTACCTTAGAGAAGTTTAATGTCTCAAATGGACACCAGGGTCACCTCATCTCCCCTCCACACCACAGACATCCCTGAGCTCCTGTTTGAACTGGGCTGCACCCACAATTAGCACAGCCAGCTATTACTGCTCATTGCATGTGGTGGAGAAGCCTTCATTCATCATTTTAATGAGGATGTTCTTCGTTAAAAGAGCCCATATAGATTATTTATAGCCTGGATGAGTTTATCCTGTGCTTTTAGTTTCAGATCCTACCAGACCTCTGGTGTTAAATCTCTCTGCCTTATTTTGGGGCCACTCGTCCTTAACCTCCTCTTGGCTAAGTTTATCTGACTGAACTTTGGAAATTATTCACCTTCCTGTCTTTATCTCATTATCAAATCTCTACTCTGGTGCATTCCTAAAAACCTCCTCCAATTTAGGGGAATGCTCCTTTGGTTGTGGCTGTTATTGAACACCTGTGGCTGGGACACTGCTGTGGATCTTTACTCCAAGGGCTGATTCCCCTCATGCCTTCCATGTCTCCAGCCTTTCTCCAGGGGGAATTGCTCCAGAGCCAGCCTCTTTTCATTGCTCACGGATTTCCAAATAACCCAGCCTGCTTCCCAACATCAATAAGACCTCTCCATCAACTTTCTGCTGCCTGAAGCTTTCACAGAATCTCAGAATGTCCTGAGCTGGGAGGGCCCCCCAGGATCCCCCAGCCCAGCCCTGGCCCTGCACAGACCCAACAACCCCACCCTGGGCATCCCTGGCGGCGCTGCCCAAACGCTGCTGGAGCTCTGGCAGCCTCGGGGCCGTGCCCATTCCCTGGGGAGCCTGGACAGTGCCAGCACCTCTGGGGAAGGACCTTGCCCTGAGATCCAGCCTGAGCCTCCCTGCCACAGCTCCAGCCATTCCCTGGCTCCTGTCTCTGTCACAGGAAGCAGAGATTGGTGCCTGTTTTATATTTTCTTCTGGGTCATCAGTACAAATATTGAACAGCAGAAATGCCCACATGCCCATCCTTGCAGGACCTCGCTCCAGCATCCTTCTCACCATGGCAGGGATTCACAGCTCGGATTCTTCACTGGGAAGGTTTAAAAGTCCAGGGAGAGATGAAGGTCTGGAGTCACAGGACATGGGGGGCTGCCTTTAAACTGAAAGAGAGGGGGTTTAGATGGGATATTAGGAAAAAAATTGTTCTCTGTGATGGTGGGGAAGCCCTGGCACAGGTGCCCAGAGAAGCTGTGGCTGTCCCTGGATCCCTGGCAGTGTCTAAGGCTGGGCTGGACAGGGATTGAAGCAGCCTGGGACAGTGGAAGTTGTCTCTTGAATGTCCCTTGGAATGGGGATGCTCTCTAATACCCTTCTCAGCCCAAAACAGTCAGTGATTCCATGGTTCTAAGTTTTCCATCTATTAAACAAGCACCATGATGAACCCACTACACTGTGATTCCTTAATTGCAATTAATCTTATTATATCAAGGAAAACATTATCCTCACACTCATCACAGTTCTTACAAGCAACACACAACCCCTTTGCAAAGCCCCGGCATGCAATTACTAAAACCATTTATTTTATAATTAACTACTTAATTTATAATTAATAGTGAAGTACTGAAACAGCCAGAAGAAAATTTTTAGCAGTAGTTAGGATGCACCTTTCCATCCCAAAGCCCTTGAAGAGTAACTCTCGAAGTTCCTTGTGGACTGAGGAATCCTTCTCATTGGTTCATCTAAATTGATTTCATTTCTGGAGACCAATAATGAGGTTTTTAATCTGGAAGTACCCCAGGAGAGGACTTGCCCCAGCAGGGTAACTCCACCTTGGCAGGCCTGGACCTCCTCATCCTCTCTCTTACCTTCCCAGGAAGCCCTGAAAACATTTTCTCCTCAAAGCCCTTCCGGGAATACCCTGCCCTGCCTGTCTCACCCTGAAGGAATAAGAACATTTCATTTGGTGCAGCCTGGAGTCAGGAACATGATCTGCTCCCCCTCCTGCACCGGGAGAGCTGGAAGGCAAAGACCCACTGCAGAGATTTCAGGAGAGGGAGGAGTTTTCTAGGGGAGAGAATCAGCAAAATGAAGATGAGTCTTTGAAAACCACGTTGCTACTTTTCAGCTTAGCGTGCACAGAGGGTGCACAGGACAGGGAGCTGCAGGCACTGGGTTTGAAGTCTGACTGACAGCAGACTAGGGATGCTGCAATAATAGGGAGGCATTGTCAGTGTTCAACAAGGGCTGGAAATCACAGGAAGTTGGAGGAAAAGGAGTGAAAACACATAAAAAATAAAACGATTCAGAGAAGCAGCTGAGTGATATTTCACTCCCTTGTGACTGTGCAGTGAGAGGGTAGATTTCTGCAGAGTATACTGAAAACACATTGAGACTTTTGAACATGAGAGTGATTCTTTAATTTTTAAAAAAATTTTAAATTTCTTTTTAGTCATGAAAAAATCTCCACTGGTCTTGTCTTGTTGCTCTAGCTCCTGATGCCTTGACTGAAAGTCCCTGGGGCAGAGGGAATATCTGAGAGCCACACCTGCTGCCACATCTCAGCAGCATCCCTTTGCACCTGCACCAGTGTCAGAGGGAGACAACAACTGCATTGATTTCAATTATCCTTTGCAGAGAGGTGCTTAATGCCCAGATTTGTCTCACCCTTGCAATGTTCAAAGCAGGTTGACACAGTGCAGCTTTAGCACAAATGTATTTCAATAAAGGTAATGAGGAAGGAATCTTTATTTCCTCCAGTGCTTGCTTGAATTTGTTGCTTGGGCAATATCCCAGTGGGAGCCAAGGCCATGGGTCAGCCCTGGGGAAACAGCTGGAAATGAGTTTTCATTCCCCACTCTGGCACAGCCCCTTGTGAGAGCAGGAAACTGTCCAAGAGGAAAGGGCTGCTCTTCTTGCTCAGCACTGGTCCAGTTTTCAGCCTGAACCGCATAAAAATGCAAGAAATAACCTGCTGTCATTAGTAGTCCAATTGCAAAGCTCCTCAGACTCACAGACTGGATTGTCTGCTTATGCAAACCGCATTTCAGTAAAACGTTTCAGTTAAAAGTCAATATTTGTTGTATCTCTCCCATTTTGTCAGGAGCTTTGTCCATCCAAGGCCAGGCTGCATGGGGCTGGAGCAATCTGGTCTAGTGGAAGGTGTCCCTGCCCATGGCAGGGGGTGGGATGAGATGAGATTTCAGGTCCCTTCCAACCCAAACCATGCTGTGACCCTGCAAGTACAACACCAATGAAAACAGAGATAAAGCTGAGCAAATGCTGAAGAACAACTGCAGCCCGAATCCTTGTGACCAGCTTAGGCACTGCCTGCAAGAGTTCAGCCACCAGCCCAGGCTCCCAAATCTCATGATCCCCAGAGGACTGGCACTGAGGACTGGCACTGAGGACTCCTGCAGAGCATGCCTATTTCCCAGCTGCCACACTTTGTTCTCTGGGTTCTGAAGTGTCACTCACCTAGCAGGGAGCCAGGAGGGTTTGAGCTGATGCTGGGCACCAGCCAGGCTGCAGAGCAAAGGCACCTCCTGGGAAGCTCTCTGCCACCTTTCAGGGATCATCCTGGCTCCTTGACAATGCCAAATAATATGGTTAAAGGAGAACAGGAGGTGCTCAGTTATACTTTGATCAATTTGGTTATATCTAGAAGGATTCGGTGAAAAAAGTTATCTATGGATAAACTTTGAACCAAAGCCATGAATGGATTTTTGCTTTATTTTTAGCCAATTTGCTTCTAGCTTGGGCTTTCTAAATTCACCCTGAGTAAGGATTTTAAGCAAAGGAGACAGTCCCAGGTTTCCTGAGAAATTATTTGTTCCCAGAATTGAGGTTATCAGCAGAACAATGCAGTGCTCACATTTATAGAGGCAGGACATCACTGTAACCTCTCAATTGCCTTTCAACCTCCCAGGCCCAGACACCTTTTCTCAGAGCAGTGACACTTCTGAGGCTTGGACACCTACACAAAACCTCATGTTTCTCTGGTATAGTGTAATTATAACCAGAAGAATATGTAAGATGTGGCCATCAGAACTTCATCTTTGCTTGGCTGATGTTCAACAATTCACAGAGAGTCAGAAGAGAATGTCTGTGTTAGACTGAGCTGGCCTTCCTAAAACATGAAAGATTGTTTGCCTGCCTAGAAATGCAGTGTATATGGGGCTGTGTATATGTTCAAGTAGAGGAGATATCCTAAAAATAGGTGGCAGAGAGAACAAAACACTTAAACTGATTTAGAGCAGGGAAAACACAAGATGGCACAAGTAGCATTTCAAGGATGCTCTGTGAAATTGAGAAATGAGTAATTCCTGCACTGCCTTAAAGCCACAGCCCCCTCCCTGGAAAACACTGAACAGCACAACTGCACCATAAATCACTGTGCTTGCCCGAGAAAGGTCTCTGGGCAGTAGCTCATTGGGGTGTCAGACGACCACAGGAGGCATCCTAAAGCTGTCTGTGCAGACTCTGTTATTCTACACACCTCCAAATGCCTCACACAAGGTGTTTGCTCTCAGGAGCTGCTGCCCTGAGCGGCTCCCTGGGCCGGGTTTGCTGTGCAGCTCTCTGGGCCCTGCACTCCCATGTTGTAATCAGCAGTGTCCTGAGCACACAGGACTTGTACCAAGAGCCACAGTGTGCTCTGGATGGTGCTGCTGCCTGACTGCTTGGTGCCATTCCCACAGGGACAGGGAGGTGAGGGCTTGTGGATGGATGTGGAGGACACAGCAAAGCTGGGGCAGCAGTAAAACCTCCTTCCTGTGCTCCCACCTCTTGACAAGAGCTGAGCACGCTGGGTCCCTCCCAAGGGCAAAGATGAGAAGTCCTGGTGCTGCTCACAACCCAAAGCTTTGTGTAGCCCCAAAGCTGTGGCTGCAGAGCTGAGCTGATGCTCCCAGGAGCCTGCCCTGTGTCCTGCTGGCACCCTGGGAGCCTGGCCTGGAGCCTGCTCACAAATCTGTCCTGAATGTGCAGCCAAACCCTGCTCTAATCCCCTTGGGCAGATCAGATCTCCAGGAGGAATTTGTAGCTCTGATTTCTCTTCGATTCTTGCAGTCTTGGGATGGATCCCAGGGTGGCAGCCAGCAGGAACAGCCTTCCCAAGCCATGCTGACACATCAGCTCTCCACTGGACCACTCTCTCCTCCCCTTCTCCTGGTGTCCCCCACACCAAGGGCTTTGATTCCTTCTTTTCAAAAATGTGCTGCACTGTTGATATGAATGGGAGCCTTGAGACTGTGGCTGGGCCATAACATTATCCTGCTTTCCTTTCTTCCTTCCTATCAGAACTGGCTTCAATTAAATCCCACTTTCCCACTCCTCTGTGTTGTTTGGTTGCTCCATTTAATGTAAGTGTTTGCCAGGTGCTTGTGTTGAAGCACTGAATCCCCAGTCCTACTGCTAAGCATTTTAGTGTCTTCCTCACACTCTCCAGCCAGGATTTGGATTTGAGATGCTGCTGCTGCCTCCCCAGCTGAGCACCTCCCCTCATCTGCTGGGTGCTGTGGCAGGTGGGAGGCTGGCACGGAGCACATGGGGCTGTGCCTCAGCTTGGGGCAGGGAAACCCATGGAAAACACATTTCTGAGTGCTCTGGCCAGCACCCTGCTGCAGGGCCACCCAGCTTTGCAGGGTTTCACCTTGAAGGGATTTGCCATTTCCGCAGAGCTGGGTTGAACTCTGTGTTTTAGCAGTGCCCACCTGTCCCGGGCGATGGAGCGGGGCGGATGAAGCAGTTCCCATCCCAGCAGGTGAACAAGGGAGGCCACAGGGCTCTCAGTCCCACGGGCTCCCAGCAGGGACCACATTCCCTGGGCTCGCCCTCCACAGCCACTCCAAAGGGAGGTGTGGCAACCTCAGCATCCAGCCTGGATCTAGGCAAAGGCGGCCTGGAAAACTCCACTGTGGGAGTGCCCTGGCAGATACACTCGAGCCTCCAACACCAAAATTCCGTGTGTTTACTTAGAAACCGAGCACAAAAGGCATCGCTGCCTTCATTGCCAGATCCTTACAGGAACGCTCGGGATCCTGGAATTACCCTGTGTAATTAGCTCCCTGCAGAAGATGCGCTGCCTTTTTGTGCCTTGCTCTCCCTGCCCTGGCTCTCAGCTCCCCTGATCGCCGCTCTGGAGCCGGCGGGGCTGCAGCAGATGCTTCCCAAAGCCTGAGCTCGGCACTGCCGAGGTGCTCAGGCTGTTGATTAGGTCGATAGCCTAATCACCGAGCCGCTGGGGCACGGTCAGATCCTCCAGCAAGGGCCGCAGCCGGGGTCTTCCAGCTCCCAACATCCCGGCTGGAAAATCCTCTGGCAAAGGGCACCGACACCTCCCAGCTCTGCGCTAGAGCTTATCGGGGGCCAGCGCTTGCAGGGAGGCATCTGAAAATGTCAGCACAGATGGAGATTAAGCTGTCTTCACCTCACGTCAAACTGCCATCTGCTGCTCTCCTGCACAGCTTTAATCAGATTTTCTCCAGGAAAAAAAAAGGGAGCGAGAGGGATGGGGAGGGCTCTGAGCACTCCCTGGACTTTCCGTGCTCATGTGCAGGGGCCCGGGGAGCTGCAGAGGCTTTATCTGGGTTTCCCATGGAAAGGCTCTGTGTGGCTTCCTCTGGAAAGGCAGGAGCAGGCAGCAAGGTCTCACATCCTGCTACAGAGTGGGCAGAAGGAAAGCCATTATTTGAATAGAAAGCAGAAGTGGGCCTTGTCCTCCAACGCTGGTTTTGTTTGTTTAATCAACCAGCAAAGCCAAGTTCTCAGCTGATGAAGTTTTACCAGGAGCCTGCTTCATTCCCCAGGTTGATCCCACCCCTGTACTCTGATGAGCAATGCGCTGAGGAAGACGAGGGTGTAACAAAATAAACCCAACTAATGGGAGAGTTGGACAGTTTGCTCTACAGTTACATCACAATTTCAGTCTTGCCTTGCCTTCCAAGCCCAATATGTTCAAAGCTAAATATGCCGCTGCTAAGTTGGGGATAAATCATTTCAGAGAACACAGTGTTTTTGTAGGGACATGAAGACTGGCTGAGCATTAACCAAATATGTGTCCAAAGCCTACAAGATAAGCTGATGGAGGAGTTTCTGACATGGCTCACAAATCACACTTTGTGTGGAGTGAGGCTTTGCCCTCTCCTGCTGAGCACCTGATCCACAATAATCTCACAGACTTCCCTTCAGATCTTCTCATCAGCCACTTGCTCCCACAGTGAGGGAATGCTCATCAGTCGCTGGAATTCCCACAGCTGGCCATTCCTTTCCAGGCAGACTTATGACCACCAAGCAGCATCTCCTTTTTGTTTCAAATCATCTCCAACTCAGCTCTGAATCTGTGCAGTCCATTTGTGAGTCTACTCATCCTAATCCTGGCAGTCCTTTCCATGTGGAGGTGTCAGCCAGCTTGAGAAGTGTTTTCTGCATTCCATCATCAGGACCATTAATGAAAGTGCTGAAAGCTCAGTCCATACTGCAAGCATCTTATTTTGACAGTAATCTGTCAATGATTGCTCCATCTATAATTTTCTAACCAGTTTTGCAACTACCCAATAATATATTCACTCAGATGATATTTTTGTAGCTCATGGAAGTATCAGAGGAGACAGTGTCAAAAGCCTGACTAAAATTAAGATCTATGACATGGTCTGTTTCTTCTCTATCCAGAAGGCTTTTTGCACTGTCATAAAGGAAAATTAGATTGGTTTGACATATTTGTTCTTGACAAATCCATGCAGACTGTTACTTATCCCTTTATATTCCTCTGTGAGCTCACAGATAGACTATTTGATTATCCACTTCAGTGTTTTCTGAAAACTGAAGTTTTATAGGTTTATAAGGGAAGCTCCTGACTCTGTCTTCTTATTTAACATTTCAGTGGTTGGCATTTAAAAATGTCTCCTGTCTTTCAAGTTTTCCTGTGCCTTACACAGTGAATCCTTGCACCTAATGGTCAATTTTTCCAGTATTTCCCCAGCTTCTGCTGTAGGTACCACACAGTGAAGTTCACCAAGACACAGGCAAATAAGAACATTGACATTTTGGGGGGCACCTCTGAATTTCTCTCAGTATTTTCTGTTTGTTGGAGTTGCTCCTTGCATGAAAGATATTCCAGTTAAGTGCACAATAATCCCTATCCCAGGTCCCTTTGGGAAGCCTTGCTCCGGGTGCATCCCACGACTACAGGAATCCCGTGCTACAGGCTGCTTCCACTCCCCAGTACAAGATGGGAGCTGCTGGAGAACTTCGAGTGTTCCCCTGCCCTGGTGGGCCCCAGCCCATGGCAGAGTGGCAGGGAGATGGCACAGGAATGGGGAAGAGCTGGTCCCTTCACTGGGAAGGCTGCAGTTACCCAGAGGCAGCAGCCTGCAGCCAGGCCCAGAGTTTTGTAGGACTGGGCTTTGAGGTGACCTTAAGTTCCATCAAACTGATGAAGGGAGACAAGCCCAAACTCACCAGCCTGCAGAAGATGTCTCGTCAGCCTGTGGAGCTCTTAAATCATCCTTATATTTCCAATCCGTGGAATAGACATGTGATCTGTCCTTTAGGATAAAGGCAGCTGCTGAGCACCAAGAGCCTGAGGAGCAGCAGCACAGCTGATTTCTCACAAGCCCAAAACATCCAGCAGCTGTACCTGTCCCCATTTTGCTTCCTAATCTTCACCTACAAGTTCAAAAGCATTCCCAAGAGACTTGGTCTGCAGCCCAGAGCCTGCTGTCATTATCCACAGCCCACCTGAGACAGCAAAACATGCTCTGCTGTCCACAAAACTCTGCTCCCAGGGGAGCCTATAAAGGACAATGTTTCCCAGGAGGGATAAAAGGACCTGCTGGCCCTTTGCTTGACTTCCTGCCCAAGTAAGGTATTTAGGAGCAAAAGTTCCTGCTTTGAGGTTTCTACAGGGGAAGTTGTGATGTCTCTGAGCAGCTGCTCCTAAATTTGCTGCACACGGAGCCACGAGATCTTGGCAGGTTTTTTTACTGAATGGACTTCATCATATAAAGTCCATTCAAAGTGAAATTCAGTCCATTTCACTACAAAATCTGAACCTCCAGTGCTGTCCTTGCTGCCTGTGCTGTTACACTAGGATCTGCTTCACCTTTGTGCAGAACTGCCAAAGGTCATTAATTTGTCAGAGACAATCAAATTTCCCTTCTGCTTCCTGAAAGATTGATGAGGTTTAAACATCTTTTATTTGATCATCTAAGCAGCTTGTGTCTGTCTATAAATTCCCTGTAGCTTGCACTTGGACTTTCATGTTTGTGCACGCAGCAAAAATGAGTGTGCAGGAAAAAATGTGTGCAGCATTTCTGGTGTAAAAATATTCCTTGGATTGTGTTAAAATCCTTTGCCCATCACATTTTCCTCCTCAAACCATGACCATGTTAATCAGGATCACTCACAGGGTTGTCTCAAGCCCAGCCAGTATTCACAAAGTTCATTCCCTTCCTTTAAAAACTATTTCAGGAAGAAAAGTGCCTTAGCAGGCCATAACTCATATACGCATCAGTAGAGGTTCAGCTAGAAGAAGGAAGAAATTATTTTTGTAGTAACAAGACAAAGGAAGATATTTAATTTTGCAGGGAAAAAATCTAAATAAAATGCCCAAACTTACTGGCAATAATGAGGGAAAGGGAGGACTTGCAAATGGAAAAAACTATATTTAAATAGAAACTCCTGCTATTTTTGAGAGTCCCTAAAAAACTGATTACCTGCATTGACCTGTGTCTAAAGCTATTGACAAAGATAAGCAGGGACAGGCAGTAGTCACTTCAGATTCAGTCCTTGTAGTTTGAATTAGATGGACCAAACAAGCTGGAATTATCCATTAAATCAGCAAAATCTGCTTGTCCTTTGCTTTAATGCTTGATTAATGCTGACAAGCAAAGGACGTGGAGCCATGCAGCAGCTGGGAAGAGCTGCAGAGCCCCTGTGCCAGCCCCATCTGCTGGGAAATGGGGATGGGATTCCAGAGCCGTGGGTTTGAGTGGGAGCAGAGGCTGAGGGCCTTGCAGGGTTTCCCTTCCTGCAGGGAAAAGCCTGGTGAATGCAAAAGGCTGCTCCCCCAAACACTTGGAATGTGCCCCTGTGATCATGACTCAGGTTTTCTCTGCTTTTTCACTTAAAGCTTTCATGGACTGGCCAGGCCTCCCCAAAAAATACAGCCCCAAACCAAATTACAAAGAAGTGTTAATTTGAAGTGTCCAGACCTTCAGGTTTGGCTTGGCCATAAGAAATCAAAGCTAAATCCACAGTCTTGGAGGTTAAAGGTCCTGCATGGAGATAAATCCAGTTGGGTGCTGGTCACCAGGGGTGTCCCCATGGCTCAGCTTTGGGGCCAGCCCTGTTTGATGTCTTTATTGAAAAGGTGCACGAGGGGATTGAGCTGACAGGGAGTTTGGAGGGAGAATTGATTTGCTGGAGGGCAGGAAGGCTCTGGAGAGGGATCTGGACAGGGTTGGGTCATGGGATGAGCTCAGGTGGATGAAGTTCAACAAGGCCAAGGGACAAGCCCTGCATGTGGTTTGCAACAACATCACGGAATGCTCCAGGATTGGGGCAGAGCAGCTGGAAATCTGGAGAAGGCCCTGGGTGTGCTGGTGGCATGGAGCCCAGCTATGCCCAGGTGGGCAAGAAGCCAATGGCACCTGGATTGTGGCAGCAGGACCAGGCCAGTGACTGTCCCCTGGGCTGGCACTGCTGGGGACACAGCTTGAATCCTGGGGCTGGAGTGTCCAGGGAAGGGAACAGAGCTGGGGAAGGGTCTGGAGCCCCAGGAAGGGCTGAGAGAGCTGGGGAAGGGTCTGGAGCCCCAGGAGGGGCTGAGAGAGCTGGGAAGGGGCTGGAGCCCCAGGAGGGGCTGAGAGAGCTGGGAAGGGGCTCAGGCTGGAGCAAAGGAGGCTCAGGGGCCCTTGTGGCTCTGCACAGCTCCTGGCAGGAGGGGACAGCTGGGGGGAACTGCTCTGCTCCCAGGGAACGGGGACAGGAGCAGAGGGAACGGCCTCAGGCTGGGCCAGGGGAGGTTCAGGTTGGATATTGGGGAAAATTTCTTCATGCAAAGAAGGGAAGAGATCCTGAAAGGATTTAAAAGATGTGTGGATGTGTGCTTAGAGACTTGGTTTGGTGCTGGACTTGGCAGGAGGGGAGGGGGTACACAAGGCAAGGGAAGACAAGGCAGGCTTTCAGCTCCCTCTCTTGTCTTGAATTCCCTACCCCTCCCCTGCCTTGCCTTCCCGACTTAATGGTTGGACTCGATTACCTTAAGGGCCTCTGCCAACCTAAACATTCTTTTATTCCACAAGTCTTTACAACTCCTGCTATCCTCTGTTCACACACACAATGCCTCTTCTCCCAGAACCAGCAGCAGAGCTCAAGCATGAAATAAAAAAATTGTTTCCGAGAGGGAGTTTGAGTTAAACAAAAATTGTGCACGAGAGGCAGCAGAACGGAAACCTTTCAGAAACAGCCTTTTAACACTGACTTTAAATGCTTTGAAGTGAAAGGTTCAGATTTCCCTGCATGTTTGCAGGTTGGCGTTGCATTTTTCAAAGCCTCTTTTCCTCTGTGCTGTCCCTTGCATTATCTTGTCCCTGCATTATCTTGTCTCTGTTTGCCCTGGGCCATGAACGATTCCAATTACCGGACTGGGGTTTGCCTGCATGGCCACCCCATCTCTCTGCTGCTATTCCCTTTGATCAGTGTTTAACCCCCTCTCCTGGGACAGAGTGGGCACCTGGGAGGGGGTAGAACCTTTTCTGGAAAGGAGAAGGATGTCATTCCCAGGGCTGGATGTGTGATCCCTCTGTGCTGTGTCTCAGGTGCCAGACCTGAACAATGAGGATTACGGTGCCATTATGGTTCCAGATCTCTCTTGGATGTACCAGGGTGGCTGTTGGATGATGAAATGGTTGCTGTTGTTGTGAAAAAATTACTCATTCCCATCCATGTCCATGTTAATGAGCAGCTGACAGGATCCAGCTGCAGATCTGGGACAGGACGAAGGGACACAGTGACAGGATGGGGGGACACGGCCTCAAGCTGCCCTAGGGGAGATCCAGATTGAACGTGAGGAAAAATTCCTTCACAGAAAGGTTTGCTAAACATTGGAAGGGGCTGCCCATGGAGGTTTGGAGTCTCCATCCCTGGAGATGTGCAGGGAATATCTGGATGTGGCACTCCTGTGCTCTGAGCTGGTGACAAAGTTGGGATCAGTCACAGCTTGGCCTCGCTGCTCTTGGAGGTCTCAGTGATTCTGGGATTCTGTGATCAGGTGATGTGCTCCATCCTCATACACCAAAACATTCCAGGAGCCCATTCCTGAAAGAGAGGAGTCAGACCTTGATCCCTGCAGGAACCACTCTAAGCTGGTAGCACGGACTCATGAATTGATCAAATTATTTTTAAAACTAATTTTTAAGGCAATTCTTACACTTCCTGGTTTTGGGGGCAAAGCACAATCACAGAATCCCAGGATCACAGAGGATGGAAAAGCTCTCCCAAGTCACTGAGTCCAAGCTGTGCCCGATGCCCTCCTTGTCCCCAGCCCAGAGCACTGAGTGCCACATCCAGGCCTTCCTTGGACACCTCCAGGGACAGAAACTCCACCACTGCTCTGGGCAGTCCCTTCCAGTGCCCGACCATGCTTTCAGTGAAGGAATTCTCCTGAATTGCCACGTCCATAAGTCCCTGGCCCGCTCCTCCCCTGTTGGAAAGGGCTGCCGTGGCAGTGCTGGTGGACTTTGCTTCTCTCAGGCCTTAGCCCAGGCTGGAGAGACCTGAAATGGTTTCAGCTCCAGTCCCCCTGTTTCCAAGGAAAATGCCCTGTCCTGCATCCCCTGAGCACCTGTACTCAGGATCCCTCCAGGATACCCCAGCACCACTTCCCCACCTCCCTGCAGTCGGGGGAGATGCCTGAGCAGAGCCTGGGGAAGGAGGAGAGGTCAGCAGAGGAAGGGAGGAGTCTTTGAGGAGGAATCACGGAATCTTTAATGTTGGAAGAGACCTCTGGGATCATCAAGACCAGTCTTCCTCACACTTTCCTCAGCCCACAAAACCAGGCAGCAGGAGATGGAGCATCCCTCCTCCCAGGCTGAGGTCAGCAGCATTCCCAGGACATTGGAGAACTTAAAATATTTTTAAACATCAGAAACAAACTTCTCCTTGGATAGCTTGGCTTAGGATGATGGGAGAAGTTTTACAGCAAAGAATTTTTGAAATGTTTCGCTACAGGAGCATCAAAAAAATGTTGGTTAAACTTACTGGGCCGAAAAAATTTGGTTGCTGGGCCGCTCTGGACAGAAGTTGTGTTCCAGTTCAAAAGAAAAGCATGTCTTTTATCATGATTTGGAATTGAAAATACAAAAAACAGAATTGTTGAAAAGAATGAGTTTAAAAAGAAAATAAATCAAAATAAACATTGAATAAAAAACCAGAAACTTTTTCAAGCAAGAAAACATTCCATTTATAAAGTGCCAGAACTGAATGCTGTGAATAATTTAAATGAAGGATTCAACCCTGAGATTAAAAAATATCTCACTGTTGCCAGATACACACTCTGCCCTAAAAGCAGCAGGAAGAATGCAGATGTTTGTAGTGAAATATTTGAGTCCAGGGATTTTAACTGCAATGTTGGTGTCGGAGCTGGGATCCAAAGCCAGGCCCTTACCTCAGGGGCACTGGGATGAACACGGAGCAGACAGGAAGGCTGGGACAGAGGCAGGAGCTGCTCCCTGAGCACAACAGAAATAATTAGAATTTATTTTTGAGGCAGTTTGGTACCAGGCTCTAACTCCTGGGATTTCACAAATGAATCAGGAAAATTACAGGAAGCAGGGTTTTGGTGTAAAACCAACACGTGATTTTTGGTTTTCTTTGGAGTTTTCACAATTTCCACTCTTGCCAGGGCCTTGTAGCTGGGCTTGGCCTGAGGAAGGCAGCCCGGCAGGTCTGGAGGACTATGAGAGCACCAGGAGAATGAGCCTGGAGGAGCTTGCAGAGTTGTGGAACATTTCACGGATAACAGCAATGCTGGGGAACACAGAACAAAGCAGAAAGGAAGCCGTAATTGAATATTCCTGAGTACAACCCCCAAATTACAGTGGACTAAGAAGTAAGCAAATGACACCCAGGAAGAGAGCAGCTGATTCTGAGCTGATTATCATAATGTAAATGCCAACAGCAATTTACTCAAATCACAGAGGTTTATTTGCAGTATGGAAAGTGGGTTTAGTCCTAATCAAAATAAAATCAATGTATATTTCAAAACAGATTAGTGCTAGGAAACAAAGCAGCCATGATTGTTATTCATTATCTTCATCAGCACTGAGAGGGAATAATTTCTGTTACTGCTTAATTACAGAGATGTTAACAATTAATTAAGTCAACGTGGTGATAGCCAGTGATTTGGGGAATGGAGAGGAGCTTGTCCTCCCTTACTGTGCTCTTGTTGCCTCAGCCCAGCTCTAAGCACGACGCTGGTGATGCTCCTGGGTGGTGGCAGCTCAGGGAGGCAGAGCAGGGACAGTCCCCATCTCAGAGCTGCTCAGGCCCTGGCTTTTGGAGAGTCCCCAGAGCCCAAGCCCTGGCTGTCAGCATTCAGCCTCCCCTGGCTCAGCCAGCAGGGTTTGCAACTATGCCTTCCCAGGAATTTATTGCAGATTTGGGACTAAAAATCACCTTGCTGTGAGTGGAAGGAGCTGGAAAGAGCTAGAAGGAGCTGGGTTGGGATCCAAGAGGCAGAAGGCAGAGCAGGCCATGCCCAGGACACCTGCAGCCACCACGGGTGCAGGGATGCTCTGGGCTCGCCCACCTCGCTCCCCAGACAGCCCAGAGAGTGAAATGGGAGCAGTGAGGTATCCAAGAACTGTTCCTTTCCTCCAGGTTTGTCACTTCTCCTTGACACACGAGGTGTCAGCTCAGAGCTGATCCTCAGGAGGCTGATCCAAGCCTGTCTCTCTGGTTTTGAGTGCCCAGAACATCGTAACCCCACACCTTCACCAGCTGTCCCGAGGCTGAAGGAAGAACTCACGGGCTCGGACAAGAAGGGGTTTGAACAGGAGCTGAGTCGTTCAGTCCCAGTGTGATCCTGATTCCCACTTCCCCAGGGTGTCTCCCCTGTCCCTGCCATCCCAGGTGCCCAAGGTGAGGAGTCCAAAGCTCTCCCCTGCAGGGAGGGCTGAGCTCCCAGCACAGCTCCAGCTGCAGGGAGCACATAGCCTGTTCATTGGAACCCTGCTGGTCCTTCCAGAGGCATCAATCCTGCTCCTGGGACCTTGGGAAGTGACTTTAATGGCAGCCTTGCCTAAAGATCCTCTTAACTGCTGACTGCAAAATTGGTGGCCCAACACCAGGAGTTCTGGGTTCAGGGGGTCCTCAGTGCTGGGTTTATTGCCAGAGACTCTAAGTAATTGTTTTTAACAGGATTTTCCTTGCTTTCTGTTGCAAGAAAAGTGGTCCATTTATATTCATTGTACCTTATAAATGTTCCCACCACAACAATTGCTCTTGATTATAGTGGACTTTGTTTTCCTTTGAATTTAATAGCAAGAGAAAAATGACACATGACAGAAATCTAAATAACATTCTGCTCCTCTCCTCTCTGGTTTCTTTCTGAAGTGTGAGCTGCAGTTTATATTGAACAATGATATTATTCCAAAATATCTTGGTTTGGATTTTTTCTTTTTATTTTCAGAATGGGGAGAGAAGTGCATTAATGAGTTGGATTTTCCATAGTGTTGAGCAACTGAGTTTTGTCTTGGGTTTTCACATCCTTGACAGCTCAAAACATCAGGCCCAAACTCTGTAGGGAAAGTTTGACTTTCAGGGACGGGAAGATGATTGCCAAATATACATTAGAGTTTTATTTGATAAACTGGATTCAGGATGTAATAATGGCTTTTAGTATATTTTACCCAAATAATTTCTGGAAGGAGGTTGTTTAAGTGGACCTTGGAGGATGTATGTTTTTTTCTTGTAATTCAATTAATTAAATTCATTTAATTGAAGAGAAGGCTGGAGATGAAGGCATTTGGAATGAGCCCTCCTGGTCTCTCCTTAGGTAACATTTTTGCCATTAACATCACTGAGAGCAAACTCAGGCTGCTCTGAGTACTGAGAAGTCACTTTTTCAGCCAGCTAATGGATTTTATCCTCACAAACACCATGCAAATGTGTTTTCTGGATTATGAGGTGGGTGGAACCATCACCTCCTGTTAATCCCCCTCACTAGCCAGGGCTGTGGGAACCTGCAGAGCAGAGGAATCTCATTCCATCCATGTTCTGGCAGGACTTCTACACCTCCCTAGAGGTGTCTGATTGAACCTGCTATTGCCACTGATAATATTTAGTGTGCTACAAGTGGAATACATTCATATTTTCCTGCAACTTGCCACTCACCCCAGGGTTTTGGCTGCTTTCATCTGCATGCTTTTAGTCTGCCTTGTATTTAATCTGCATGGGGAAATAATTGTTTCTTTTATGGAGTGAGGAGCGCTCAGCCCCAGCAGCTCGCAGGGTTTAGGATGGGAAGAACATTTTTTAGGCTCTTTCTGTCATTCCATTAACGAGCCGTTGTTACAGCAGTGTGCTCCCACAGGGCACGAATCTGTGGGGATAAAAGTGGATCCCAGCCTGCCAGTGTTCCCTTGAGCCTCCCGAGGAGGAGCCGACAGCGCTCTTGTGGTCTGAACCCCCAGGACCCCAAAACACACCGCAAACCCTGGCAGATTTGCTCTGGTGCCTCTCTGTGCTCCGGGAGCCCTCTCCTCCCCTCCAGGCGCTTTGCTAATTGCTGCTGTCAATTAGGGCCCCTGTGCTCAGGAGAGAGCCCTGTTGTGTACAAATGTTCATCCTGGGCTGTGCCATCCATGTCTTTGATCACCCTGAGACCGGTTGTGGCTGTGCTTTGGCACTCTCACAGCTAAAACCTCTCGCCTCCCTGCCTTGGGATTTATGGATAATCTTCCACTTTCCTCTTTTATGGCTGTTCAGGAGCTGACAAAACATATCTGAGTCCCGTTAGCTGCCAGGCTGGTTTCCCGCAGGCAGCGGGTGCAGAGAAGCTCAGTGAGCAGCCAGCTGGAGGGGAGGTGGCTCTGCCACTTTGTGCCACCTGCCTGGGTCACTCGACTGAGCTCCTGCTGATGTACTTCTCCCCCAGCTGCCTGTACTGCCTTTGGACAGGGGCTTCTTGCTGCTCCTCTTCCTCCCCCCTCTCCTGCCTGTGCCACCTCCTTTTCCTGCTGGTGCTCCTGTTCTGGAGGAAGAGCAGCAGCACCCTGGCAGTCCCTGCTCCAGCATCCCAGCTGCCCTGTGAGATGACACAGCTGCCTCTCCCAAGTGCTCACCAGCTTTCCTGACTGTTTTCTCTCTCCACACCATCAAAGAGCAGGCAGCACACCCCAGGTTCGATGCTTTCATGGGAGAAAGGCGGAAATGGGACAGGGATAAACGGGAGACAGATCTCGGGCAACTTAAGCTACTATCAGGACACGAGCAGAGAAGTGTGTGGCCACAGTGACACTTGATTTCATAAAGCCCTGCCCAGATGTCTCACATCACCCCCAAGGTGTCCATGGTGCCTCTTTCCCTCACGAGCAGTGCCTGTGCATGGAGCGCTCCCAGCTGCCACCTTCCAGCTTGGGGACATGTGCCAGCACTGTGTCCTGCCCATGGTTGTACATTTTGGGCTGCCTTGGAGACCGTGGTCAGAATGCAGTCCTGTCTCCTCTCTCAACGTGCTTAAAGAAAGAGCTGATGAAGGACAAAGGGCTGCTGAGAGTCTCCTTTGGGTTTGTTTATCCAGGCTGGCAGAACAGGATGAGAACTGGGTCTTGGATTGCTCCCAATCTTGTCCAGGGTAGCAAGCTAAGCCCAGGGACTGAACAGAGAGAGTGGCGCAGCTGTAAGGAATAGGGCTGGAAGGGGCTCTGAGGATCACCCAGCCCAACCCCTCTGCCCAGGCAGAGTCACCTGGAGCAGGTGGCACAGGTGGGTTTGGGACATCTCCAGAGAGGGAGGCTCCATGCCCTCCCTGGGCAGCTCTTCCAGTGCTCTGCACCCTCAATGTGAAGAAATTCTCTTCTCATTGAGGTGGAACTTCTTGTGGTCTAGTTTATGGCCATCACAAATCACAAAAAATGTATGTTCCACAAAAAATCTTTGGTTTGTGGGGATCAAGCTTTACCTGCCTGGGAGTCACAGTGGCTGGAGGCAGATGGAGACTTCCCATCAAGGAAATTCCTCTCTCCCCAACACCTGGAGCACCCCAGGAGAAGCATCCAGGCTTCTGTCCCTGCACAATGCAGTGAAGGCAGGAGGCTGCACTTCAGGGAAAGCTGTGGGAACAGGAGGAGCCACGCTCTGAAACACAAAATCCCCTGTGGGCCAGATCTCCCCTCTTCACACATTCCTGACCAGCAGGTCTGTGTGCCCTGGCCCTGGGGCTGGGCTTCTGGCAGACCTGGAGGTTGTTCTCTCATGAATTCCATTTTGGATTTGTGAACGCTCAGAAGTCTTTGTGGGACTTGAAGCACATGTTGTAGCAAGGGCTTGGCTCCTGTTGGGGATGCTCTGTCCAAGAGCAGCTGAGTGCTCTCAGGGAAGCAGGAGCAGAGATCATTTTAAAGGAGGACTGTTCTCTAAGCCAAGGGCTTCCAGGCTGGAAAATGAGGGAACCAGGCCCATCCCTGCCATCTCTGCCCAGCCAGGACCCTCAGAGAGGCACATTTCTCACCGCCTGGAGCCCTTGTAGCATTCCAAGACATTCCTTGTCCCACCAGTTCCTTTCCAACACCACCCAGCAGCTGAGCCAGTCCCCACCTGGGACATCATCCTGTGTGCCAGAGGATGCAGGGAGCCACAGTCTGCATTTTGGGATGAGGCTGACCTGGCTCCTTGATACAGGTGTGGAGCTGAGTCTGCACCTGGCCTCATCCCTGCCCAGTCCCACGGGGCACTCCCAGCTCAGGCACACCCTGAGGAAGGACTGGGGAAGACAAATCCGTGAGTATTTCTCAGCATTTTAACATGAAGACAGCAGTGCTGAGCAGGCAGGAGTTCTGTTCGATCTGTTTGATCTATTTAATTGCATTTCCCCCTTGCTTATACATTTTTTTTGTGTATTTCTGCTTTCTCCTACCTGTGCTGACCAGCCAGGGAGTTTTTGCCACCTCCCAGCAGAGCCAGGCCCCTCATTCCCATCACCCAGGGCTGGCAGCCAAGGCAAAACCAGATCAGAGAATCACAGAACCACAGAAAGGGTTGGGTTGGAAGGGCCCTGAAGACCACCAGCAGGATAAGACCTGTAAGGCCATGGAGTCCAAGCATGACCCCAGCACAGCTGTGTCCACCACGTGGGTGTCTCTGTGCTCTGAGGAGGCTCCTCCTGCTCCTCCTCCTCTTGCCTGGGCATCAGGGCAGCTCTGGCAAGGATGTGCTCTGAACTTCCTGACAAAGAGCACCCTCCAAAAGCTTTCCCTGAAGAAAAAAACCCAACCATTATCCCCTTACTGCCCGTGCTTGGGAGAACATGGAGTTTCTGCAGTTTGGAGTCATGTCTTGAAACTCTTTCAAATTAAAGTAATCCAATTTATGAAAAATTCTAAGCAAAGGTGACACCGTGTGTTTCAGTGCATCCCCAGCCCAAGGGTGACAGCTGGAAGCCCCCAGAGGAGTTTCCTGTGCATCCCCAGTGTTAACCTCATCTGGCCTAGGCTGGAAGGCAAAAAAGCTGTGTATAGCTGTCCTGAAAGCTCTTTTATTCTGCCCTGAAGCTGTGACAGCAGCTAGAAACCAGTATTTAAAGCCCTCACCACACAGAAGGTGGTGAGAGAGGTTTTTAAGGGCACAGCCATTTCAGGTGGGGACAAGGCCCATCTGTGCATGGCAAGTCCTGAGCTCTGCAATTGTCTCCTGCTGCTCCATTGAGCTGAGAGTGCTGCTTATTGATTTTCTACAGTCAGCTCGATGCCTGAGACATTCCTGAGGTTCAGAGGGTGGGAAGCAGAGCGGGGAGAGCCTGCAGGGCCAGGCTGAGTGGCAGAGGCTCTGCCCTGTGACAGGTATTTAACAACTCCACATCTCACCCTGGAGCAGAACCCAGGGAGCCACAGCTGACACCACCAGCTGAGTGCTGGCAGCTGCAAACGCCCACCTGGAACCTGCCCGAAGCTCTGCTCTCTGTGTCACACCTCCCACCACAGCAAAATGTCCCTGTGCACCTGGCAGGGGACACCTGAGCTGTGCCTCTCCTGCTGTGGCACCTGCACTCACATCTGGGGTTTCACTTTTCTTCCCACCCGCCTCATCCCCTTTCAGCACAACTTGTTTTAATCCTGCTGCCTGGCTGCCTGTGCTGGCATCCCAGAGGTGATGGAAATCCTCCCTGGCAGAGCAGGTCCCTGCAAGGCTTTGCTCCCAGGGAGGCTCTCAAAAAGAGATGCAGTTTGGTGTCTTCAAACTGCTGCTGAGTTTCAGGCTGTGCTGGTGACCTCCTTCTCTGCCTCCTCCTGCAGCTCTTTGCTCTGCCTGCCTGCCAAAGGTACAAATCAGACTTGCAAGAGTTCAGGGCTATTGCCCAGGTAATTATATTTACTTGGAGCCTGGCTCTGTTAGGACTGAGGGTAAACCCAGGCTTCAGTGACTGTCCCTGCATGAATTTGTTGCTACTGTGAAGTGACACTTTGCTGTGGATTTCAGCCTCTGAAATCATTCTGGAAAAAGAACACATTTGGCAGCTAAATCCTAATGGGTTCCTTCCTTCTCCCACCATTTCACCCCTTTCTCATGCAGGTTTGTAATTATGGATGGGATTTTGACAAGTCAGATTCCCTGTAATGGTGAATTTAAGCTCCTTGATGTGAATCAGAGGAAGCCCACAATGATTTTGCAATGCATATTTATTAAGAGTTGTGGTGGCTGGAGTCACTTTCTCTCACCAGAGCTGCATTCTGGAATTTATCTGCTGCAAGGCCTGATTTTTAGTGAAGAAAAGATTTTACCCTCTCACACACACAAAGCAGCATAATTCCCATTGCTGTTGATTCAGAAATATTCATTTTATGAGAATGCAGAAGATGCCTGGCAGTGTCCAAGAGCTCCAGGGGCTCCAAGACCTAGAGAGGGACTTGGGATAAGAGTCTGGAGTGCTAGGGCAGTTGGGAATGGGTTGGGTTGGAAGAGATCTTAAAGATCATCCCAACACCCCTCCTGCCATATCAGGAACATCTCCCACTGTCCCAGGCTGCTCCAAGCCCCATCCAGCCTGGCCTTGGGCACTGCCAGGGATCCAGGGGCAGCCACAGCTGCTCTGGGCACCTGTGCCAGGGCCTGCCCACCCTTACAGGGGAGAATTCCTTCCTAATATCCTGTCTAAACCGATTCTCTCTCAGTCTGAAGTAATTTCCCCTTGTCCTGGCATGCCAGACCCTTGGAAATTGTCTTTCTTCATCTTTCTTGTAGGCTGCCTTCAGGTACTGGAAGGCCACACTGAGGTCACTCTGAAGCCTTTTCTTCTCCAGGCTGAACAATCCCAGCTCTGCCAGCCTTTCCTCCCAGCAGAGCTGCTCCATCCCTCTGATCCCCCTGGAGCCTCCTCTGGGCTGTCTCCAGCAGCTCCAGCTCCTCCCTGTGCTGGGCCCAGGGCTGGGGCAGCTCTGCAGGTGAAGTCTCACTTGAGGGGCAGAATCCCCTGCCCTGCTGCCCACCAGGGCAAGGGTCGTCCATCAATACAAAGCTCACACTTATTTACAGAGAGCTTAGGGGTTAAATATCATCCTGGCCCTGCAGACCTTATTCCCAGCTGGAGGTTTTAGGACTTCTCCCCTGGAGACATCTGACACTGCCAGAGCAGCAGTTCAGAACTCTGGCAAAGCTCTCTCCAAAACGGGTCACTTCCCCGAAGAGTGAACATGGAGCTGTTTGCTGCTCTTGCAGGACAAGAGCATTTATGTTTTCACACAGCTGGGAAGAAGAGGTGGAAGGTGCCAGAGCTTAGGTGTCCATGTTCCTTCACAGGTCTGTAGGCTGTAGTGTGTGTAGAAAAAAAATCCTCTGAGATTGGCATTGGAGAGAGAGATGTGAGAAAGAAAGGCACACACGCTGAGAAGGGAGCTCAGAGAGTGGGGAAAGGCTCCAGAAGAACAAAAAGTACATTTAAGAAAGGCACCTCCATGATAAACTCATTAAAATCAGGGATTTCTGCTGTGTTGTGCCCATCTGGGAACGGCCCCTTGGAGCAGGGATCCCAAGCTCCATGCTGGGGCTCACCTCCCATGGCTGCTGTCCCCTCAGAGGTGTGGACACACCTCTGCTGGCCCTGGTAGAGGGGACTCTGCTCTCCAGGCTGCCAGCAGTGGCACGGCTCCATGGAAATTGCTGTTCAAGGATGCCCCAGAGCAATAGGCTTAGAGCCAGGAGCTGGGTGATGTGGGAGAAGCTGAATGTGAATGGGAGAATCCTGAAGTGGCAAAGTGGCAGCCTCAAGGTCATGTCCAGAGAGGGTCCATGAGCTCACCAGCAGCTCCAGTGTGGTGGAGTCACGTCCATAACTGCACCTTGGAGGCAGCACAGCCCATCCCAGGTATCTGCCCAGCCCTGAGCAGCACCAGCCAGGATGAGAGCTACTGATAATCACCCCTGAAATGTGCAAAACCGGGGTAAAATAGGGGCTGTGAGGGACAAAGTCCAGTTTCTAGCAGACCCCAGACCCACTTGCTCCTCCGTTTCCACCAATGCACAGACCTGGCCATGCATAGGAGGTCCCCATTCCTGCCCCCATTTTTTCCAGCAGAGAAAAAGCCTGGCAGAGGCACCAGATCCTTCCTGCCCAGGTCTCCCCTCCTCTGCATTAAGATCCAGGTTCAGGGAGTGACAAATGTGCTGAAGTCACTGCTAAGCCAGACTGTTTCTGCAGCCTAATGGCTGTTGGTTCCTGCCCAGACTACAGGTGAAGCTGAGCTCCTTCTGTGCTAAGAAAGACAATCAAGAGCTAAAAATAAAGGTGATGATGGGCACGACTGTCACGATAGAAACAGATCCTTTGCAGCCCCTCCCCGTCACTCAGAGCAGAGCTGTGACTGGTAATGGCAATTTGGCTCTCCCCTGGTCCCATTTAGGAATTTTATTTTAAATCAAGCTGAGAAAAAATTGGAATTTCTGCAGAAGTGTTGACATTTTGCAGGGAATACAGAGTTTGGAAAGCTTCCAGTTTCAGTTGCTGGTAGAGAAAACTCAGTGAGGCTCGTACCAGGCTGGGAAGTTCCACCCCCAAAGGGAAGAAGTTCAGTTTGTTGCCATTGAGCCCAGGGCCAGATAAAACATTTGATTGCAAAATCAAGTGTTTCTAATGGTGGGGTTTTTTGTTTGGTTGGTTGTTGTGTTTGTGTTTTGGTTTGGTTTTTTTTGCATGCTAGGAACAGCTGCTCCTCAGAGCTTCCCAGAGATACTCCAGGGACAGCACCTGGCAGAGTCTCACCGGTGACACATGGGGCAGCTGAGCCTGGCAAGGCTCTGGGGAGCAGAAATCTGCACTGGGGTGGCTCCAGCCTTCCCATTTCCTACAGAAGTTCTCTGGGTCTGTTCATCTTTCCACAGAGAGGTTAAAAGAGGGGTATAAAAGCAAACCCCCAAACTGTTTTGTGTGCAGTTTTGGGTGCCCAGTGAGAGGTACCCCCTGCCTCATGGCTGGGAGAGTGCCTGGCATCCCCAGGAATCAGTCAGGAGTCACAGAGTCCAGAAAGGTTTGGGTTGGAAGGGATCTCAAAGCCCATCTCAGACCAAACCTTCCCCTAGATAGAAGCCAGAAGGTGCCCTCTGAGCCTCCTTTTCTCCAGGCTCAACTCCAGGCCCTGTCCAAGCTGGCCTGGAATCCCAAATGCTTCTGGAAAAAAGTCCCACACTGCAAGAGTCACTCCATCTCCCAGCTGTGTGGGAGCAAAGTCTTCCAGGCTCTTCAGGATCTGGGGAGAGAAGGATTTCTTCTTCCTTTAGCACAGAATCAACATTTTGTTCTCAGTGCTCTTTTTACTTTAGAAACCCTGCTTGATAAATTACTAGAGGGGCTCATTAACTGCAAAGATTTGTCAGTTTTCCCAAAGCAATCAGGGTGTTAGTTAGACCAAAGGAGCAAATGGGAAACTGAACAGGAAGCCAAGCACAGCCCCATTAATCCTGGGTTATGGATCGACATTTGTCAACTCTATTGAAGTCTGTTGTACCAAATAGAGCCCAGGAGACCACTCAATTACTTTATCTCTGAGCAATTAGGATCCTGCTCTTTCAGGTCAATCTGTTAGCACAGAGGGAAAAAAAAAATTGGATACAAGATTAACAGTAAAAAATCCACTGCTTTGTGTTGTGGGGTCTTTTAGAGGGGGAAAAAAAACCCAACCAGATTTTCCCTTTG
>VWYI01005075.1:0-66833 GCA_013399455.1 Anthoscopus minutus
TGCAAGAAGGCTGTGTGTCAGTGGTGAGAGGATCTCTTTGTGCACCTAAATCTTGCTAGGTGCTGTAGGGTTTGTCACGACACTTAATTGCTACCTTAGAAGACCAGTTACTCAGCATAGTCCAAGGGTGATTAAATTCAAAAGTTCCCTAAATACTTCACCTGGTCTCACTGGAGGAAAAAAAATGAGAGAATGTATAAAGCAACCTAGTATCACTGCATGTTATATAAATCTTCCACTTCTGATGCACAAAAAAATATCTCAGCAATCTTTATTTATTGCTTCCTTGCATCTACACAGAAGCTTCTGCTTCTCTGTTAGGAGAGGAAGTGCCAAACTTATTCCTCTGCCTGGCACTGCCTGTGGGTTTTCTCCTGCACCTCCCTACAAAGGAACTGGTGCAAAATTTCAGTTCTTCTGAGACTTGGGGTTTTGCACACATAAGATTTGGAAGTCTTACTGTTTGTAAAATGCATCAAGGGTTGCTATGATTTAGCCATCATAGAGCTCAAACCTTTCAATTTTTCCCATAGTTTGTGCTTTAACACTATTTTGAAGGACTGTGCTTACTCCAGGAGCCATGTGTGCAATTCCTGTTGACTTTAATAAAAACTGTACTGGGTATCTAAGACAGAAGTAATTTCATCATATTATTTTGCTTTCTGCCCCATATTGCTGTATCCTGTAGCATCTGTTAATAAACTTCTTTCTCCCACTGGAGATTCTCTTCAATCCACAATGGACTGACGACTGTAAGCCAACTGACTTTTTTCATTTGAAGTATTTTAGCTGACTGTTTTGGTCACAAAGCCTGAGATCCCAGCCATTATTTTGCTTTGTAGATGTCTACCTGCCTCCACTGAATTTTTCACAGGATCCAGCTTGCAGTGGTCACCTGCAAAGTTCACGCAGTTCTTTTTGCTTTTGTTTTTTAATGGTGGGGGACACGGTTTCATCATCCCATTTAAAAGTGAGGTTTTGACACTTCTGAAGCAAAAGCTGCTTAACAGATTAAATTCCTCCATGGTTCACACCATGATTACCCATGTGGGCTACAAATATGGGCTATGTGGAAATGGTCAGTTTGTATTCCCCAGGAGCATGAGCTGGAATCCCATAGCCGCAGATGTCACTGTGATGGAGAAGTGCTTGGAGATGAAAGCAACAGCCCCTGTGCCATGACCTCTGCATTTGTCAGGGAGAAATGAGGGGGTTGAAATGGCAGGGACACATGGCCGAAGAGGCCACACTTGCTGGAGATTAGAGCCTTGTCACACTGGGCAGCCCCAGCTCTGCAGTCCCTATTGGGTGGGATTTGTGCCTGAGGCATGCAAGGAGCAATTATTCCAGTATTAAGCAGGCAGCTGAAAAATATTTCAGCCAAGATTTCACTTGGAACTTCTTGCTTGTTTTTATTTTATTTCTTCCATTTTTGAGCATAGTAATGCAGATGTTCACTTTCAGTCATACGTGAACCTGAACATGAAGTTTTAAGGGCGTTTGCATGTTCAGGCTTGTTTGTTTCTGTTTCCCTTCAGTCCTATCATTCCTCCAAAAAGTATGCTGTCCTTGGGAAGACTTAAGGGATTTTCCTGGGCTTTCTCTAGAGGAAACACATGTGTAAAATCATGGAGATATAACCACTCCCTGGGACTGATCTCTGCTAACTCAGCTGTCACTTTCCTCAGATGGCAGCTCTTTCTTGGCTGCTGTCAGGGCACCAAACATTTTCTTCCAATTCATCTTTCCCCTGCANAAACATTTTCTTCCCTTTCATCTTTCCCCTGCAGACCCATTGGAAGCAAATGATGACTAAAGGCTACCAGAAAGCTTTTCAAAGACAGGTTCTTGCTGCCCTGGGCAAGAAGCAGGCTAGTTTTCACTAAAGGATTCACTGACACTTGCAGCGAACAAAAGTTCAGTTAGGAGGAGGCTTTCCTTCATATATAAGAAAATGGTTGCTTTTTAAGTTGAATTTATTTTGTATGGAAATGTCATTTGTAAGGGTGAGTGGCTGATGAAGCCTTTTCATCCTCCATGACTAACCCTAACTCTGCCCACATCTGTTGTGACTGAACATTTTACCAAGTCACAGTTGCTCAGTGACTTATTTTAAAAGAGTGTAGGTGACTCAGTTCTAGTGACCTCATGGTGAAAGGTTATGCCATGGCTGGCCACAATTAAGTGAATTACAGCAGGGGTGGATGGATCTTCCAGAGTAAGACCTCCAGTCATGTGCTACAGGGGCCAGCCAGGGCAAGCCAAGGGAACTTGTGCTGACAGTATTAATGCCAGATCACTACGGTAGTCCATGAGATGGTGGTGATCCAGTGTCAGCTGTTTGCATTGCATCCAGGTGAAAAGATGAGAAAAAGAAGACACTTTGGAAGGACTTCTGCTGGGGAGCACAGGGATTCTATGGGGATGAGTCTGTGTTCTCTTTCACCCCTCTTGAAGCCTGAGGAAGCTGCTCATACAGGCTGTTTGCATTTGTCCATCAGAAATGTGGAGTGGTGGGAAAAACGGACCTGTACAAGCTTCTGTACCAACTGCGTGTCAGATAGGATTACAGAATAGGAATATGGAAGATTTATTTTGCTGTGTAAGCTTGAAGTGTGTCTTCATTTAAAAATTAATCAACTTTAAAGTAATAGATTTTAACCTATGGGACAGCTGAGATATTTATTGAATCCTCTGTCATGGGTGCTTCATCAGGGTATTTCACAGTTTAGGCTCATAGCAAATGGAGAGAAGCTCTCATGAGCTATGTATGTGATCAATATGCACTAAGGGGGTTGAATATCTTCTTAGCACCCTTTAATCCCAAAGAGAGGGTAGGAGTCAGAGGCAATCCACCAGGCTTCACTGTTGCTAGCAGTGTAGGCAAAAATAAAGGCTTGTAGTCCTACTACAGAGGGTAGAAACGAAAGGTGTGCTGTAGATATTTTCTTGTGGTATATTGGCAGTTGAAATCAAAGGCAGGAAGAGAAGAAGGACAGGAAAACATAGAATGGGAGTCCCTGAGCTGGGAAATGCAGAATTACTGCATGTGCTGCTCAAGGTCAACATCCATGAGCAGGACTGAATAGTGCTTCAGCCTAAAAATTATCAACACCCACATTCAACTCTGTAGATGACTGCAAGCATTTTGTAAGTTAAGTTATCATCCTATCAAGATCATGTGGCCTGAAGATCTAGGCTAGTCCTAGCTTTAGCCCCGTACTAGGGTGAACAATGCAAGGGCACATGGGGCTCCCTTATTGGGCAAGGAAAGTCCCTAATGTGATTGTTCCTAATATTTTAGTGATGGAACAATAACTATAGGACTTTGCCTAGAATTTGATGTGCTGAGAAACATGTTTATCTAATTGCTGTCAGTCAAACTTTTGCTATAAAAGGGAAGTCAAATGAAACATCCCCCTGCTGGCATTCCAACTGTTTAGCCCTTCCTCTGTTATTTTCTAAATTTATTTTGTAACCAAAGCAAAGCCATTGATTTTCTTAAATCATTCTCCTNTCTGAGCCAGGGAAGCATTCTATCTGTATCCATTCCGGATAGTGCAATGATTCATAGATGTTATAAAACAGAAAAAAGCTCAAAGTGAGCAAATTAAGTTAAATTCACAGGAACTAGGCTGAACTAGCTGCTTCAGGTTATTAAGAGGTTGATATGTTGCTCTGTGTTACTGAAATTATGGTTCCCAGCTTCAAAGCTTCCACACTCTCCTAATTTTGTCGTTCCCCCAAATCAGAACCACAGGTGATTTCATTGTAATGGTTTCTGGTAGAGTTGCTGCAGAGTAGGTGTTCAAAGTGAAGAATTAACTGTATGGCTCAATGCTGTGTTTAAGAGATAGCTTTTTAATAATCTGAAGAGAAAATGGAGTCTATTTATCTGCAGACACTAAAGGCTTGAAACCCACCTTAAAACAAGTATCTTGGTTTTGTGGGTCTGCCTATTTCCTGATGTGATCTCAAAAATTGCTGTTTAGTAATTATATTTCATTAGTACCATAATGGGGTTTCTTTTTATCATGAATGTCTATGACCAGATGTGTTTCTTTCGTTCCTTGATTTTAATTGACTTCACATTAGGAACAGGACTCATGTGAATTAGCCCCAGGCACTTGTAATCTAACTTGGGTGTCACTGCTGTGACACTTACAGGATTTAGCAGGAGCATAACATTGACTTACACGAGACACTCTGGGGAAGAGATGTGGAGGAGGTGAAGGGAGACACTTTCACAGTGCCCAGCTGGGAAAGGCAGAGTCTTCATGTTGTCTCATGCTCCATGAGCAGTACAGAGTTCTCTCCTCAAGTCAGCTCTGACTGGGGGTTGGCAGGATGTGCTCACTGGATTTTTCAGCAGAAATTCCCATGTTGTTTCAGAGGAGCCAATTACAAGTCCCCCTTTCTGTCTTAAAGGTCACCAGGATGCTGAAAGCTGAGAATTGAGTTGTAGCCTCTTTGAATGCCCCCTTGTTCCCTGCATAGCCCTTAGCAGAGACTTTATCCTGAGATCTGTATTCATGCAGGATGGCCACAGATTAGGTGTCAAAACACTGCCTGCCTCTGCACCAGCTCTACAGCTGGAACATAACAGGACTCAAAGACAGAAGTTTGTATTAGATTATAGCAGCAACCAGAGATTTCTTCTGCTTCTAACACATTTTCTGCTTCATTTGAGGATGGGTAAAACAGGGATTTCAGCTTCCAGGGGAGCATATACTTGGTTGTTTTCTCCCATTATTGAGAAGCAGCTTTAGCCACAGGTCCTTTCAGTAAGGGCCATTCTCAGGAACCCATATACACTGAGGAGCCTTCCAGACTAGTAAAAGAGGAAATCTTTGATCCAGCTGACCTCTTTTCCCATCTCTTGTGATCATGATTCAGATATGTCTCTGCATGTTTGCCAGACAGAGCCCTGCACTCCAATTCCCCAGCAGCCTGCCTAGTAATGGCAGAGAGGAGCATCTTTGAGCCCCCCCATACCCTCCACATGCAGCTTGCTCCAACTGTGAACTGCTCCGGCCAAAGCAATAGGTGTGTTAATTGACATGGATTCACTCCTGATGTTTTGCACCTGGGACAGAAAACCCTGTGTGTCTGGTCAAGATGAAAGCTGACTGGCTAGACAGCATGTCACCAGAAGTGGACCCCAAGCTGAATATGTCACCTGTGTGCCCTTGCAGAGACTGATGCATACTGGAATACACAGAAAGAGAAGAGCATAGCCACCAGACCAAGGGAAGAGACTAGTCCCCTCTATTTGTCACCAGTGAGATTACAGTGTCTAGCTTAGGGACACCGGTGCAAGAAAGATGCTGAAAAGGTGGAGCAAGTCCTGCTGAGGACCACTAAAATACCCAGAGGCCTGAGATTAGGCCGGAGAAGACAAAAGCTACAGACTGGGTTTTTTTAATCTGAAAGGGAACGACATGAAAGATGTGGCCAGACAGTTCACTGGGTACATGGAGAAAGATGAAAACTGAGCTGCAGCAAAGGAAATTCTGACTAGACATAAGGAAAACTTCTTCAGTGAGGTTGGTCAAACACTAAAACAGATTTTTCAAAAATCCCACAAATTCTTGCCTTTAGAGGCATTAAAAAGTTCGCTCAATGAGGCTGTAAGCCAACTAATTTAACTTTGGAAACAGTTCTTGGGGTGTAAAGAGAGTACAGGTCACCCTGGGTGACTTCCAGAGGCCATTCCAGCCTCCATTCTTGCATGATTCTATGGGTTTTTCCTCCTCCCAATGTCCTGGATGCACTCATGTGCTGTGTTATGGAGCAGTGTATATTTCGGCAAGATGAGTGCAAACTCCTTGGAAAGTAGCATTCCCACAGTGCAAGGGAGAAAAGGCCCCATTCATTTCTACAAGAAGCTCCCCTCTATGCTAAGGAAGGGGGAGCTTATGTCATTCTCTCACTCATCCTCTTCACTTTAGCTCTCTAGCACAGACTAACACTTATGTGCCAAGTTTGAAGGCAACAGGCAACCTTATTTTTATTTATTCTAGAAAGGTCACTTCAGACCTCGCATCTGGTTTCTGGGAGGTCCAGCCATGACTCAATCATCCAGCCTAGCTGATTTAGGCAGCAAGAAGCCAACTGCATTGCTCATGTTCACACATCCAGCATGAGTCAGAAATTTGGCTTAAAGCTGTAACTGCAAGCCCCTGGCTGCCAGAGCTTTAGCCTGTCACTGAGGCCTCTTTTTTGGTTTGAACTTGACCCTGGTCCTAACTCAGTGCTATCAGAAACCAGCCATAGCAGTGTGACTTCTAACACGGTAAATCTGCATTTTCCCAGTGGCTGAAGAAGCTACTGATCTGCAGCAGACTTGCCTGGAAGGGTGTCTGTCCAGCATGCACTGACAGCCCATTCTCCATCAGCCCATGAGCACCAGGCTAGCTTGCAGGGATAACAGTGAGCCAGTGCCCTCGCTGGCATTGGGTCCAGGTAGGTGTGGAGAGCTCAGACCCAACCATAAGGTCTGGCTTGAAGAGAGTGGTCGTATCTGGGATAAGACTCCACTGACATTAACAGATAGAATTTATTTGTTTGTCGTGTACAATGTGCTTTCTAATGGAGTAATTACAGTCTGGGCACAATCCTTCAAGACATGCTACTTGCCTGCACAGCCCTGACCTGGGCATGTTGATATGGGCTATTATCTAAAGGCATCTGATTTGTCTAGTTAGGAACAATTTTGTAATGAATTAATGTCTATATCTGCGAAACACATCCTAAAACACTGATTTTGTCAAGGCAGTCTGACTTCTTGTGAAGTAGGTTATGGTGTCCAACCTTGGAGTTTTTGAAAACAGATTTTTTTATATCCATTCATTTGTCTAACCTTGGAGTTTTTGAAAACAGATTTTATATATTTAACATTTTTAAAAATGAGCATTGCATGGCCAAATTTTCCTACCTCCTTTTTCCTATTTCTGTTTGAGTAGGAGGGAGGAAGGGATTGCTCTGCAGTGCTAACTAGGGATAGGTTCAGGATTAGGCTTCTGGGGAAGCACAGCTTCTACAAACCCATGCTAGCATGGAGGAGGTTAAGAAGTCATTTGACTGGACTTATTCTTGTGTTTAGCCACTGGTATTGCTCCATCTGCAATGGTCAGATAAAACAGTATGTGGTTAGGAAGGCCTTATTTTGGATTTTGTTTTACAATCCAAACCCTCAACAACAGTCACATGCAGTTTCTGTTTCTTCTAGGTTAGCAACATTTTAGAAAATAAAAAGTTTGCAGCAGGTTGGCACGAGGAATGTGAGAACAGCAGTTGTATTCTTCCTTTACAATTTTTATTTCAAAATAGTCTGCCAGAAGAGATGACCTCCCACCACAGCTTCCAAATCTTCCATTTACTTAGTTTAGATGACTTTTAACCAGATCATGATCTGCAACCCTCCCTTAAGTCATCCTCTATCTGTACAGGCTGCTGTCTCCTTCTCTTGTGAAAGAATGGTCTCCCTGATGATTAAACAATAAATATCATTTTCTCATAGACTGTGTAATTGTTGTGCAGCAATGGAAAGAATAGAATAAAATGGAATTATGACTCAGTGCTTGGCAGGCTGTGGAGAAGAGGGGTGTAGAAGAAGTGATTAATATTTTGAGGATTTCTGCACAGAAATTCAGTTTTTAAATACACACTTAGCTGATACAATTAATTAAAAGATAAAGTGCTTAAGTACTTGACTAATCTATCTGGGACAAGAGAATAAAGCAGTCTATATTTCTTTAGAAGTGTGCAAGTCAAAATAGCAGTATCTACCACTGCAGATAAATGCCTTGGCAGAATTCCTGTGATAACCCAGATTACTAAGGCTTTCTAAGTCAGCTCTTTTCCTTTCTACAGCACATAGTCAGCTGATTCCTCTGTTTTTAATGTGAAATCCATTTTTAATTAATTAATCTCTCATTTCTAAGAAGTACCATACATATGTTTCCTCAGGCATACAAGCATAATTCCTGTTGATTTTAATGGCAGATGACAATTATGGAACTGAGAAAAATTTGGTAGTATGTATTTGCAAAAAAAAAAAGCACAACAAAAAAACCCTATACTTTGAGAAAACTGTGTCTAGACAAGACTTCCAAAAAAAGTGCTTTGTTCACAGAATTTCATTCTCAAAGTTAAGTTCTCTGAAATAAGGAGACAGTTACAGGCAGAAGCACTTAACTTGACTTCATTGCTAAAGAAATGAATTCTTCCCTCACAAATTTTTCCCACCCTGCATAAAACAAAAATTGCCTTCAAGAAAGCAGCTGATAGTCATTTTCCTTTTCCATAGAGCCATGACTGGAATTGGTGCCTTTGTATCCCTATAGGAGAGCTATGCCAGTGATGGAGTTCCAGGGCAACAGTAACTGAGAAGATGAAGACAAAGGATGCAAATCAAGACAAAATGTACCGCTGACAAACTCATAATGAATCTAGTTAAAGTAGAAAGGCTGTGTGAGTCTGTGAGGAGACAGATTACATACTAAAATTTAAAAATTAGAGGCTCACCTAGAAAAAATATCTGGAGTGGTAGATTGCCTTTGTTGTCTTAAAGTCATCTACTCATGAAGAGCTACTTGCTGTTTGGGTAGCCAGAGCTCTGGGACATGTCTTCCTCCTCTGTTATTTCCTTGGATGCTGTCGGCTCGAGCTTGTAAGATTTACTGGGAGTGTCTACCTGGCTCATCCAAATGCCTTGCTTGTGCCCAAGAACATGTCCTTGTGTACCAAACAATGGCTTGAGGTGTAGAGTTGGGCACATTGTCCTTCTGACTTCACCCTGAGTCCCAGGCTGAGCCTCCTGCAGCCACAGAAAAGAAAGAGGATCATCTGTGAAGGGCCTGGACTAGAGATCATTTCAAACAGCTTCTCTCCTGGGATGAGGGACTTGTGTCTCCTGGTGACCTTGAGTGTTGTGCCTTCCCCTTGACCCTGGGGGCAAGAAGATGTACTGGGTCACTGCAGTCACGTTAATTNNNCAGTCACGTTAATTGGCATAATTTGTATGCACTGCTCCTGAAGTCCCCATATACTCACAGTTCTGCTCTCATATCTATTGCATTATACTCCTGATCTCACCCCTACATAGCTGGGCAGAGTTCTTATATCTTTCGCAGGGTATCTGCCCCTGATTCCGCTGGATGTGTATTTCCTTCTTGCCCTTAAGTTTTACCAGTGAGTCTAGGCACATCCATGCCAATCTCTTGCCTTCCTTTCCTGATTTCTTGCACCTTGAATCAATGATTCTTGGGCTCTATGGAGGTCTCAAAGACATGTAATCTCTGTTCTGCTCTCTTGTTCCTCTTGAGGGCAGTTTCCCAGATGGCCCTACTGACCTACTCCTTGAACAGCTGGAATTTTTTTCTAAATTTCAGAAGAGGCCTGATTTTACTCTTTGCCTGACCCATATTCCCCATGACTACAAAGTCCACCAGTGTGTGATGACAGCAGCCACACTCCAGTCACATCAACTTTCAGTAATGGCAGCTATGAGCTAACTTTCTAGCAGCACAGTGGCTTTCAGCCCTCCTGTTTGTTCCTTGTGCAGTGTGCATTGGTGAAGAGGCACTTCAGCTGGGCTGTTGAACACGTCACCTTCTTAGAGGAATAACCTTTAATTCTTTTGAGGTATTTCACTGGTGTTTGGCTCCTATTACCAAAGGAGGCCCTGGCTCATCTCCATAAGATTTCCAGTGTTTTCCAGTCTAGGAACAAGCCTAGGGCCCTCACTAGCACTCTGTCCCTATAAACTTACTGTGGATATCCCCACAGCTTTTCAGGCAAGCCTGATATTATCCCCCTTGCCCTACAAGTCTGGCTTAACTCTCTGCCAAGGAGTACTTCAAGCTTGTGAGCAAAGACACTCTTCCCCCGTTAGAAAGGTGGAGCCCATCCAACATATGTGGGCCTGATGCTGTGTAGGTCAGCCCAAAATTGTGGTGGGGAGATCAGCTACAGAGTCATCTATTAGTTGACTGGGCCCGTCTGTTACTTTCAATGTTGGTGTTGGAAGGAGAAAGGAAAAAATAACCTGTGCTCCTGATTCCCTTGCCAACAGTTCTAACACACTGGGGACTCTTTTCATCACCCTTGGACTTCTTTGCCACCCAGATGAAGGAGCAGTAACAGCTAATAGTCTGAGGGCTGTGCCTGTCTGGGAGTGACATCTGGGCCCCAGGGAGGCAGCAGGTGAATGTACCTAGGTCTTTTTCCTGGGATGGGAAAAAGGGGATGGGTCTACTTCAAACCCTTTTGTATAGTAAAAGAGGGTGTGAAAATGTGTTTTGCATTGTTTATACTGAAAATTAGTGCTTGGAAACAGTTTGGTATTGCTTTTGCAAACTACAGGATCTATTTGAAGGAGGCAGCCTTTATTAACCTTAAGCTATGAGAACCCTTCTGTAATCTTCTGGCATTGGGTTGGCATTGCTGTTGCTGTAGTGTTTGCAAACACTGAATTATATTGAAACACTGAGGGCTCATGTGCCCCTTATAGCCTTAGTGACTTCAATAAGGTTCTCCACACTGTATTTGTATTTGTCATGTGTCCCTCTTATACTGAGAACCAGGAGTGTGGCATGATGGAAGAAGGTATTTAGCTCTCCAATATTGATAATAACCTGCTTCATAACTTTGTTGCATAAAACCAGTTAGAAGAAAAGACTTCTGGTTTTGGGGAATTGTAAGACTTATAGTTGCCACTGTTTACTTTTTCTTTGTGTAAGCTCTTGTGACATGCACTATAAAAAACACAGGGAAAGTCAATTTTTGCCAGAGAGTGCTTAGAAAAAGGCTGTGTGTGTGTAAAGAGCAGTTACTAGAATCTATGTGGACCTTGCAAAATTTTCTAAGACATTTTGAATTTCCAGTCATTTCCATCTAGGATAAAGAGGTAGGAAGGGTAGATGAGACTGAAATAGAATTGTTACTCTTGACTACAAAGTCCCATCAAAACACTGCTTTAGGAAGTGGCCAAGGCTGCACAGGCACCAAAGGGGCAGGAGTCCTTCCCTTCTCTGTAGTTTTCAATGTTTACATGTTGCCTCCCAATAAATGCACTTTTAACAGTGATACCAGTGACATGCTTTATTTTTTTCATTACAAGTGTGAATATTACTAGTAAATGTATAATGATTGCAGAATTTCTTTAATATGGAGACAGGTATATCTGTCCTCTTCCTCAATGGCATGTGCTTATGCTTTAATTTAATATGGTGTATTACAAACCATGTTTTAATGGTGCAGGTGTGCTGATCAATCCAGATTGGTCTCTGTGGCAAGCTTTGTTCTCACCTTTACTAGTCTTCCTTGCCTGTTAGTCAGTGATTGGCTTAGTCATGACATTTGACAGCAGTGACTTTAGCTATCTCCAAGTCACCGATACAGATTTTGCAATAAAACTGCTGCTATTTGCACAGAAATGTGTATCTGTGCTGTCTCTCAGAGATGTTTATTTTTCATCTTTCCAAAGGAAGCTTCTAAGAAGCTTTAAAATGGGTAAAAAACTTCCAAATAATCTTGTCCCTAAATTAATGTTTCCAGGAGATTATTCTGAAAACATCAAAAGGAAATAGGAAAGCTTCATGATGCAGCCTAGAATTTTTCCCATGGGATGACACCTTTAAGTTGGTACATTAGGAAAAAGAGAAAACCAAAAGCACTTTTTTCTTCTCTGTAAAAGGGTTTGATCTCTGAGCTAAAGTACAAGAAGGCCAATTCCAGTCCAGTCCTCAGGAGGCTCTCACAGAACATTTTCCAATCTCTGTGAGATGGAGAGAAAGAAAAAAAAGAAGTGAGAAACAAATACTAAAAAAATGGAAAGAAAGTAATTTTCTAGGTTGCTATCTTCTGAAATAATACCTAGAAAAACAATACTTAGCAATATTAACACTTACAATTTTGTGATTTCATTTGTTCATGTCATTAACATTATATTTTCTCTCTTTCAGTTAATAAGAAGACAGATCTGACCTGACAATGGTCTCCATGGTGCTTGCAGTCACACTTTCCCAAACCCTAATACACTGCTGTTTGTTATCACATTTTCTTAGGTTTCTCGTTGTTTTTGAAGACACTCTTCTCAGTTGAATAAGAGCTGATAGGAGATAGCACGCCAAACAAGATTGTGTGAATTTTTGCTTTGAAAGCAGCAGTAGTGAGAAAGGCATCATTAGGTAAGATTGCTGGGCAAGGGTTTCAGATAAGTACTTAACTGACAAAATACAGACTGATGAGAACTAAGCTGACTGCAAATGCATAGAAAAAGCCAGAGCTGTCATATCTTGCAAAAAGTGATGAAAATTATTGCACTGATCTTCTATTCCTTTAATCCAACAAAGTAAGATGTGGCTTTCCCATTTGGGTCCTGATGTATTTGTTTGCGTCACTGTTTATAAAACAAATCAAGCAAAAAGTAAGGGAAAAGATCTCACTGTTAACCCTAACAGCCTTGCAGTTTTTCCTTGACCGATTGCAAAGTGCTTTCCAAACACTAATTAATCATAAGGCCACCATATATACTGATATTTTGTCAGTTCTCAAAGCCAAATATCTTTGCAGCCAACAGACAAGCAGAAGTTAATGAATAGAAGAGATTATATACAGGAATAATTCAACTGGCAAAATGATGAGCAAGGAGAAAAATGAGATCCTCTAAGTAGAGCGAAAAAGAAAGACAGAAATGAGTGATTTTAGTCTATATCCAAAGTATTTCAGGTAGAATTATGGCTAAGTACTTTTATTAAAATAAATAGATCTCCATCTGAAACAAAATTAAACTTCAGTGAACTAGTCAAAGGAGACAAAACCTCACTATTAGTGGTGTGGAAATTCCCAGTGTAAAATTTCTTAAGCTACATGTGAAACACTATTTAATAGGGTGGCTTTGACCCTTGTTCCGTATCAGAGATGTCCTGCAAACTCACAGAATTATTGAGCTATAGGAAAATCTGGGATGGAAAGAGCCTCTGGAGGTCCTTTTGTCTAATCCCTCACTCAAAGAACATCCAGTTACAGCAAGTTGTTCAGGCCTGTGTCTGGATGAGTTTTGAGTATCACCAAAAATGGAAATGCCAATATCTGCATCAATATTTTGCTGTCCTCATAGTGAAGAGATGTTTCCTAAAATCTGTTTGGAATTCTTGTTTTGCAGTTTGATCTGTTGCCTCTCATCCAATTCCTCTACACCTTTGAGAAGAATTTGCCTTTTCTGCATCACACCATAATGTAGTTGTGGTCAACACATAGACCACATTGAAGTTGTGAGATTACTCCAACCGCTCTCTTCCTCAGGCTGAACAAGCCCAACTCCATCTCCTGTTCCTCATATATCCATGTTCTTCTGGATATCTGCTTTCTCAGATGACTAAAGCATAACTTAGACACCTGAATTAGATGTCTAAACACCACCAGAAGGAGCCTGTGTTAGCCAAAAGTGAGGACAAAGCCGACAGCCTGTGATCACAATTTGAGACTTGAGATCAAAAACTGTTTCAGAAGCCTCAAGGTAAAAAAATTAATGACTGACCCAGAAGAATTCTGTGTTTCATGGTGATAACAGGAGAAACTCTGGACAAGCTAAAGGGACTCATCCAAAGCTGTTTGGCACTGAAAGCTTTTGCCTACTTAGCAGAATACCTCCCTCTTGGATCATTTTGTGGGATTCAGATGGTTCAGCAGGCACCAGTGAAAGGGCTAACTCTGAAATAGAAATCCTAGCAAAAACATTTGGTGTTAACATCATTAGGAGCTCATGATTCTTGGCCAGCTGTTGCTTTTGTCTGTATAAAGATGTTGTATCCAGAAAGTTGAAGAATCAAAGAGAATTAAACAACTTCTGAAAAAGCTGAATTATAAATGTGTAATGGGAAACATGGCTTAAGAAAACAACCCACAGTCATTCCTTCTGAACTTGGTAACTTTCTTATAAATAGGAAACAGACTGTGGAACTGAAACCAGTGGCTTGTCTTACTGAGATCTGCTCTGACAAATGGCTGTGTGCACTTCTTCCCACCATATGAACAAAAGCTCAGACTGATCTTATGGAGGATGGGTTCTAAGAAGAGGAAATGATCACTGTCCAAAATACCCCATGGTCATTGCAACATAAATGTGATGAGAGAATAAGAAGCTGGTGATCAGCCTCAGGGTGAGGTAATGGGGCTAGGCAATGGCCAGATTATGCAGCTTTTTTTTTTCAAGTGACAACTAATATACAGCCCAGCATAATTTTTCCCTCTTCACCTTTCAGACCCCGAAAAATGACTCATGTGATGCATCAAGTGATGACAAAGTGGGAATATGACACCAAGAACAGACTTGCCTGTGACCCTGAAAAGCCTCTCAGGGCTCTGCAGAGGGAACTTAGGTTCAGGCATGTAGCCAACCATCAGTAAAAACGGGGTTATGTGTGTTGTTCTGATGGAGGTGCCCAGTACAAATTAAAATGGATCCTCTCAGCAGCAATTTACCCCATTTAAACTAAAGGGGGATTACTCATTTGTAAAACTGTACAGGTCTCTGGTGGTGACTGAGGTGTTTCAAGGTCCACAATGAACTGAATTTAAAACTTTCTCTCAAAGAAATTATTGACTACAATTTCCAAGACCACAGACTGAGCTTTGTTACCCAGGAAAATTCCACAGAGGACATTTGAGTACAACATGATTAAAAGTGCAACGTGCTTGCTCTTCCAAGAACTTCAGAGAACCTCAGCAAAGCAACTAGTTTATGCACATTTTCACTTCTTAAGAAAGGTTAACTGAGTTCACTTTAACACATCGTAGCCCGTGCTTTTTCAATCACAACAAGCACTGACCATCCTTGTGCACAATGCTTTATCTGGGCTTGCATGGGGATGGTGGAAGGAAGTAACAGGGAAAGAGATTCTCCCTTTTTTAAAAGTGGGTGAGATACAGCAAGGGTGATTTGAAAGGAGAAAATCTGGCACAAAGAGAGAACTGCTTGTGCCTCCGCTCTTGATGGAGTTTTGAGTCATTCATGCAGTAGCTAGGGAGCCTGAGTGACTCATACATTGCTAACTATGGCGAAAAATTTTTTTTTTCTGAAACATTCAAGCATTACTCACATTTTCACTTAGTATCAGCTGATTCTAGTAGCCTTATTCCACCTTTTTGGATTCAGTACAATGGATTATATAAAAGATAGATTGGGCTCAAGCTTCCTTTTAAATGATGTTCCAAATATGGCATCAGACACCTTGTCTAGATTAGTATTTCGAATGCTCCTAAGTTCAGCACGGAACTTATTATTTTTAACAGGAAACTGGAAAAACTGCAAAATTCACATTAGAGTTTACTTCAAAGCTCTTGATAACTATCTTAACTTGCATGCTCTGATTTTCACCCCAAAGTCTTCTCAAATGTTTGGTAACTGGTAAACAGAGCCTATCCAGGGATTTATCACCCACTGTTAAACTGGTACAATTTCTAGGGTCTTCAAAACCCACAATCATAGAAAAGCAAAAATTTGAGTCTTTTATAAGATAAAGAAGCTCAACTCTCTCAGCCTTCCCTCATATGCCATGGACTAGGAACCTGTCCAGCTTGGTGGCTCTCCAGTGGGATTGCTCTACTATGCTCAAGCCTTTCAGTATGGGAGAGCCCAAACTCAGATACAGCATTTGGTCTAGATGTTGTCCCACAAGTGATGAGTAAAGGGCAATGGCCCCTTCCCTTGACCTGTGGGCCATGCTTTTGCTACCACAGCCCAGTGTTTGCTTGGTCTCTGTCCTAAGCAGCCACGGTGCTCAAGAGCGCTCAGCAGTAGCATGATGTGGGGAAGTGCAGGCACATCGTGTGGCTGTGCAGTACAGATGCCCAGGAGATGCACACATGTCAGGAGATCCACATATGGCCACACTGTCCACAATTTCATCTACACTGTACACAATTTCTGTAAGACTGTGTAGACTATTTGGTGGGTCCCTGGAGCGAGACCAGAAGTTGGACATAATTAATTTCCTGATTTATTAGACAAAAATGAGTCATTTCAGTTCTAAAGAAAAGTGAAATGATGTAGACTGGTTTTGCAAACACTTTTGAGGTCTGTGGAGAAGTGCTGTGTAAGAACCAGACATCATTTTGTGTAGTTTTTTTGTGAATGTTTGTGTGAGGTAGGTCCCTGCTACAAAATTCAGTTCCAAAGTAAATTTCCAAATTTTTGCTGAATCGTTCTAGGAACTTTAATGTAACGCTCTAGCCAGGAGTTCAGTATTGTGGTAGATAGGGACAGGCGCCACGGAAGATCTCGGGATGTGACGGAAAGCAGTATGACCCTTCCCCCCTCACCTGTGATATGCAATCACCCCCCATGGTATGTAACCCCTCCTAATTCCAGTAGTTTTCCACTCCTCACTAACCCTACCTGATCTCACCGGCCCCTTCTGACGTAGCGAAGCTCCCCTTGACTATTTAGTTCCACGAGGTAAGGTAATAAACGCCATTTGACCATCCACCACGTTGGTGTCAGTGTGTCAATGGACCGAGTGGCCCGGGCGAGACTGGGCCACCGTGCTGTTCTCTGAACCAGGTCGTCTTGTCTTCAAATCAGAAGGCAACAAGTATGAATCAAAAGAAAACTGGGTGTTTTTCTGGACGATAGAAATACCCAGAATAACATTACAAAATAAGTAAAACCCCTGTGAATTCTGGACAGGCTGAGGATTCTAAGTACAAGATATGTTTGTACTCTGAATGAACAGGGGAAAAAAACATTTCTGTTAGAGTGTTTCCCCAATGGTCTGATTCAATTTTGTGCTTCTTCTTCTAAGTCCCTGATAGCCCTTCTCAGGGCTACAACATTGACATCAGACTGGGAAGGTCCAAGATTTCTAATGCTGAAATATTAGAGAGACTGAAATATTTCACCGAGACCACTGAAAGCCTTCACTTGTGGCTGAGACTGAGGTCACACGTACCATGAGTTGCCCAGATAAGAAACCTGGACAGCCTGATGTTGGTGCAGTATTGCGCTCCTGTTAGTGTGCCTTTTCCAGTCCTGGTGTCCCTGGAGCTATCACTTTTGTAGATCTCTGAGCTGTTTATCTTAACCCTCATGGAGGCTTGGGATTGAGACTGAAGTCCCTTATACCATGAGTTGTCAAGACTGAGAAGTTGTGGACTGAGCAATGTTGGTGTAACAACATGCTGTCCTTGACATGCCTTTTTCAGCCCTGGACTGTGGAGCTTGCAGACACATGGTGGTCCTATGAATCCAAACCCTAGCCCTCAACCCTAATGGCAGCTTTCTACTGAGGCTGAGGTCCCTGCACCATGGGTGGCCCAGATAAGAAACATGTTGAGAGGTCAAAATTGGTGCAGTGCTGTGCTCCACTTGGTGTGAATTTTCCCGGTGCCTCCCCATGACCCCCTCCTCTATTCAGTAATACACAACAGCATTTTCCTGCAGTTGAAGGAGGAAGAACCAGAGGTTTTGAGATGCTGAAGCATAAAAAGCAAGGATTGTTCCCTTCTGATTGCCTAGCAGAACACACAGAGGAATATAGCCATGGATGTGGACACAGCAAGCTCAGTCTGGCTTTGTAGTGGACTAGGTTAAGTCAGATGGCAGTCACCAGGGCCAACACCACAACTAAGCCTAATTCCAACTCATGATGAATTTGCTTAAGTGCCATTCCTTTTCCTGATAGATACATGGTTAGATAGATAAATAAATATGTACATACAAACATGTATTTTTTAAATTTAATTAATAATTTCTAATGGATTGCACTCCTTTTAAAGTCTGGCTAACATCTGTTGAAGCCAACAGGTTTCCGTGGGGTGAAACAGTGCTTCATCCTGAGTGTGGTGATCTCCAGTCCTCAGGACTGTCACAGGGGAGAGGCATAGGCAACACCAGGGCTTAGTCAGGCATGTTCTGCAGTGTGCATATTTCAGCTAGAGACAGATGGTTGTTTGCTCACTAGGAATATGTAGGTTATTTCCATAGAGGAATGCATATATCTTTACCTGATTGCACTTCAGGGGAAATTTGAGTAGAACAACTTCAATGGGAATTGTGGGAAGTACCGAAAAGTCAGGTCACGTTTCCTGTGGACCAAGGTTTAATATTAGACAATGCAGTTTGAAACTGTTAGCTAAGAGGTCAGATAATGCTATTGTCAAAAGGCTTAAAGGTTTTATAAGGTTATTGCTAGGAAATTAATTATGAATAGGTCAAAAACTGTTAACGTTACTAAGTAATGAGTAGTCCAACTGCGAATGCAGGATGCGGCGGTTTTCCTCATCTCAAAGCTAGTAAATTTTGAGAGAAGGGTATGAGTATAAAGTGCTTTCTTGACTAAAAGAAACAAAATGGATCAGGAGTCTCCACCTTGGGTTACAGGCAGCTGAGTCTCTGTAGAGATCTCTATGTCCCATTGGGGCCCATTGAACTTGGAATGCCATAGAGATGGGTGAAAGAAGTAAAGGTCATTTACTGTTTCTCACATTGTAAGAACTAGAGCCATCAAGTTTCGTCCAAAAGTACAAACGAAAGCAGTTTTTTCTCAGAGTACCTATAAAAATATGGAACCGTACAAATTGTGAAGGTGGAAACCATACAAATATTCATGACAGACTGACAAAATTACCTCTGACTGTGATTATTAAGAATGATATTGCAGATACAATCTTCCTACTTAGAAGGTCCCTAATTCCTTGCAGTGGTTTACACTGTCCAGATGACAGGTGTCCACCAAAGCTGTTCCAACACTTCCCTTCTTAGCTGAGCAAAGGAGAGAAAATAAGATGAAAGGCTCATGGTTAAGGACAGGAAGAGATCATTCAACAAGTGATCATGGGCAAAACAAAATCAATTTGTTTTGGGGAAATCAATTTAATGTATTGCCGATCAGATCACAGTAGGGTAATGAGACACAAAACCAAATCTTAAAACGATTTCCGTACCCCTTCCTTCTTCCTGAGTTCAGCTTCACTGCCAATTTTCTGTCCTTCCTTCACCCCAGAGCTGAAGGGGGATGGGGAATGAGGACTGTGATCAATCATCACGCATTGTCTCTGCTGTTCCTTCTCAAGAGAGGACACTTTATGCTCTTCCCCTGATCCAGAAGGGGGTCCCTCCCACACGAGACAGTCTTCCATGACCTTTTCCATCATAAGAACTTCCCAAGGGCTGCCGTTCTTCACAAACTGCTCCAGTGTGGCCAGTCCTGCTGGTGGTGGAACATACCAAAGGAAGGATCACAGGAAGTCAAGGCTCCTTAGGGCACTCTGAAGAGGGACAGCCTTGCAGGTGTTGTGGGATGGTCCAGCTACACACCCGTGCCGGCCCTTGTCTCCCATTGCTTCTAAAGGGAGCTCCTATCTCTTTGCATGACACTGGGGAAAAGGTTACCTGCATCTGGGGACATTCAACGCCCCATTCTGCTCAGGTGCCCAGAGTTGGTGTAGCCAGGGGTGTCTCACCATGCATATCTCTGGCAGTGGTGAGCAGTAGCAGAGACCAGGACCGGCGGTGCCAGGACCTGCACAGTCCTTGCAGCCTCACCGCTTCTGCAAACCCACTTGATGGCAATGGCACCAGGGACACCATGCTCATGGCTTATCCTACGGGCAGCTGTGCCCCACAGCATGACCAGCCCGTACGGCACAGATCACCTCTTCATCCATAACCTCCATTTTCCTTCTGCCTCTGCCCTGCCTTATCCCATGGCTAAGCAAGGATGGACACAGCCAGGAAAGGAGCTGGGCAATGGTCCAGGCTTTGCTTTGTCAAATATCACCATGCACATATTGTGCAGTGCTGTGCAATGGGGAAAGGAGGGCATCCTCTTATTGCTCCCAGCCGCTTCATCACATTAAGCTTCTGCTTTACAGTGGAAATGCTGGAGTACACTCTGCCATTTCCTATTATTCTGTGCATGACTTGGCACAACAAAGCCCTTTGTGGCAGGTCTCCAGGAGCTACTGTAACTCTCTGTATGCACCCTATACATTCTGGAGGAATCACAGGGGAATTAACACTGCTGTTCTCAGCCTGCTGTTGCAATGCATGAATAATCACAGAAAAAATTTGCATTCATTCAGCAGTGCGTGGGAATGTTTAAAACATAAAACCCACTTTCATTTAATTAAAGGGGAAAAAATACCAACAAAAAATCATCATTCATGTTAGGTAGTCTGACATCCTTCATTTGATTTAAATGAAAAGGTCAATGTCAGTTTAAGTTCAATCTAGAAAGATGAATAATTTGTTTGATCACTTGAGAAACAGGAGATCATGTTGCCCAGTAACTTATTACTATATTTCAGCAATAGTGTCCTCACTCGAGGTTAACTAGAACTGTAGAACTGACAAAGCACTATCACATCCTGTGATAGCTTCTGCTGAAGCAGATGTCCTCACAACAAGACACAAAAATATGCAGGAATAATAAAGAAAAAACTTTCTCTGCAACCTCTGTAAATCAAATTGACATTTATGTGTGTGAATTGGCTGTATTTCTTTTTAAAAAAAAACAAACCAACAACCAAAACCCAAAAATGTAGGAATTCACAGTGGCCAGTTATTTCTTGAAATCACAATCTTTTGATCAAAGAAAGATCTTCAGATCTTTCTGTTCACAGAGGAAGAGAATCTCATTAATATGGAGACTGCTGTCTCCTCTTGCCTATACAGTGTACATCAGTCACATTCTCATCCCTCAACTGCACAATGCCTTAGGTAGAGGAAGATCCCAGACATAGGGTCTCTGAGCTCCTCAGATGTAAGGATAAAGTGATGGATGTGTAGCTGCGTGCCAGCCCATCTGCTCACATGTCAGAGCTGTGGGACACCAGTGGAGATGGTGCTGCAGGTGTGGACAGTGGTGGTGGACACTGCTGGTGCTTACAGAGGACCTCTGCCTGTACCTTTCCTGAGCAGGGTTTGTCCATCCTCTCCCTTCTTATTAGGCATAAATGCAATTGTAGGCTGCAGTTCCTCTCCTCTTAAGGAAACCCTCTGAATGCATTTGGACCTATTCCATAGCAAAAGCGCTGCTTGTCTCCCAGGAGAGCTGTGGGTGACCACTTCATGCCCTGTCAGCAAGCAAGGAGTCCAAGGAGTGTGTCCAGTCCTGTTTGGCATGTTGGGTGCTGCCAGCAGACAGCATGCCCTGATTTGTGCAGCCTTTTACCTGCATATGGCCTGGTCAGCCTGCCATTTACAGCTGCAGGGGGCAGTGATGCCAGTGGGTTACAAAACATGAGCAAATCCAGACACTGATATGCCATTGCTGGCAAAGCATCTTGCTGGCCTCTCTGAGAGTCCTTCACACCCAGGTGATAATTACTTGACACGTCACTGCAGCCTTTCCCCTTCTCCTCCATCCCGTCATGCAAACAAAAGTTGGTCTGTGAAAGGTCGTGGTTTTCTCCCCAGGAGCTGTGCTCAGCTGCTCCCTGAACCCCACTGCCTGCTGCCAATGTTGCCACTGTTCCCTGTGCTTATGCTGCTGGGATATTGAAACAAAGGACTGGGTCTTTTTTTTCTAATGGAAACTGCTGGTTTCTGGGAAGCACATGGAGTGCACTTCTTGATCAGAAGCAGTCATCGTGGTTTGGGGAGGGACTACTGCTAGTCCTAGGCATTTTATTAACTAGAAGACAATTTGTATGAAGACCTCAGGCTGTGGGCAAATCTGGATTTGTATCCGCTGCCAGAAATCCACTGTATCCACTGTAGCAGGTCCAGACTGTGGCTGGTGTGGTCATGGGCTCAAGAACACTCTTCAGGCCTTCTCCTTCATGATACATCCTTTCCAGGATCCTCAGGTGACTGCTCCATCCTGAAAAGGTCCTCACCTAATACAGCACCTACTTGTCATAACTAAACACTGAGTCAGGAATCCTTTGTTCATACCTTTTCTTTTTAAATAATCCACCCCACGTCCCCCAGCCTTAGGACTTGAAGACTGCTCTGGACTTTACTTCCTCATCAAAATACTGCAATTAGAAAAAATTAGTTCCTCTGCTCCTGCTCCTATGCTGTCTCTGCCAATTTCCTTTGCACAGTATTTCACCTATCTGCAGTGCTCGATGTGTGCCTGGTGTGCTTTTCACAGCACAGACTATATCTGGTTTTTTGCATCACTTTCTAGAGAAGCGCCTTCAACCTGACTCTTTCTTCCACAGGCTGCTATGAAACAAACTGATGTGGAGTGTAAGAGGAAAAGCAAGGTTTAGCTGTGTAGGTGGATCAAGTAAGTGCCTTACCGATATAAATAAAGGTTGGTGAAGCTTGTGCATTCACTACACAGTATGCATCTAACATGCAGTAGTAGCTATTTTCTGACAGCCTGCAGTCCCATCCTGGGGCTGTTTCCTCCAGGCAGCAATGTTAGGACTGCTATACAGCACTAACAACCTGTTGTTGCTGTGGATTTCAGGTGAGGTGGTGGCTGTTGTATGAAAAACTGCCACTCAAGAGATCAAGCGGGGGCTGATAAGAAATGTCATTTCAAACCAGTACTTCCTAGCATATAAAAAATATTTTCTGGTTGTCTTTTCACTGCTATTTCACCACCAGCCTTACTTTTAATTTAAGACATATTGCAACAACATCTTCGTTTTTTGAACAGTTTTTCCTTTTTCTGGCCTGAGCACCATTCATAACAGCATCTCGCTGTAGAGCAAAGCACTTGTGAACTCTAGAAATAGCATCAGTACCAGGGAAAATCAAAGGGTGAAAACCTCAAACCAATGTTTGTGAGACTGGGCTTCAGAAATATGGGTAATAGCCCAGCTTTGGCTTCCTGGGCACGTTTTCCGGGAGTGTTGTACAAACACGGAGAAACATTATTCAGTGTATGCAAACCAGCCAAAAAGTCTCTTGCAGTCTGTCTTTTCCAAACATTTGTCTCAGCTCTTCTATAGCTGACATTATTTTTCCTGACTTCATAATTTTCCTTTTAGCTTAAAATTCATTGGGGGCAGTCTAAGTTCTTGTTTCAATTAAGTTATCCAAGAAAGTAAGACAAATTCAGCTGGAGGTAGGAGGATGGGTTCAGTGGCTGGATGAATAAAGCCTAACTCAAGCTTTCCATTCAGTAGGTGGAATGAAGGAGCAAACCATCCTTACGGATGGTGCGTGAAAGGAGTAACACAATGCAGTGTTGCCTGAGATAGCCCAGGCATCCTTTTAGGCCCTATATTCACATGCATCATTGACATTTGTGCCTTATTCTCAGCTTCTCAAATATTTGTCTCTTTCTGTTATTATTTGTAGCTTGGTTTGCTAAAGAAACAAGGCTGATGAGGCTGCCCATCTACCTGTATATTGCTCCCACCTGCCCATTCTCCCCAAACACCTGTGATGCTGTTTCATTCCAGTCTGATGGTGGGATGGACATCTCAGGGTTGTATTCTACAGGTAACATGAAAATTGTCTGCTCCTCAGGGAAGGATGCAGCTCTTTCTGCAAGTAAGGCCAGAGTGAATACAGCTGTTGATGCCCTGTCTGTGATAGCATCTGGGTAGGTGCTGGGCATGTGCTTATTCATTGGGCCACTGAGGCACAGAACACCTGATGGCTCAAATACATTATGCTTTCTCCTGCCTGTGGGATGATATCCTAAAGGACACAGGGCAGCTGGGCTATTGACATGCAAAGGCAAGGGGATGAAAGACACATTTCACCAGATAAACAAGACTTCCCCATTTCTGTAGCTCACTGAGTGACTCCTGCATCCATAAACCTGGATAACTAACAGGTAAAGGATTCAGCTCTCGGGACACAGGTGATTTTGAGTGTTTGCATGCTGTTTCCTGCTTTGTGTGAACTGCTTCAGACATATATTTGATGTGACTTCTGAAGTTGTGCATGCCTTGTTTACACAGCATACTCTACTCAAGTGGGAGAGGAATGTGAGGTCTCTTTGGGGATCTTTTCCATCCATGCAGGAGCACTGAGTGATCAGTCCCAAATTTGGATTTAAAGAGAAGCTGACATGTCTGCCTTTCACATTGCCAAGGTGGCATTTAAGCCCACAAACAGATGTGGTAATGTGGCAGAAATATAAATGAGAGCTCAGATTTGTCCAGTGGGGCTGCTCTGCTTCTAATGTTAACTGTGTGTCTTTACAGGAACGAGATTGCTCTGTGTGACAGTCTCCTGCCTCTGAAAGCTTTCAGGACTGTTTGCATTTCCTCCCTTGTCCAGCCTGTCTTACTCTTCATTCTTTCAAAGCTACATTTCTTTTTCTGCAGGGCATTTCCTTCCTTCTCAAGTTTTGCCTCGGCTTTTTGCAGGCATGAAGGAGCAGCCACACAGGTGCTCCCAGGATGCCTGTGTGACTGGCAGACAATGAAAGATCTCATTATTTCATTTTCATGCTTTTTTGCTTCAAAGTGACTCAACAGCCTCTGCAGATCCTCACTTCATCAGCCAAAGGGAGCTCATCTCCTTTCCATACTTTTTTAAACTTATCAAAATTAAGTCTATGTGTTTAATAAGGAAAGTAGTGCAGGGTTATGTCCTGACAAGGTCACTAATGGCAAAGGCAGGATGTGGACAGGTAGCTGCCAGAGGGAGACAACTTGTGCCTTGCTCCTCTTTTGCCACTTCCATTAGGATCCTGCTCTGTAAATGTCACGCTTAGTGTTTTGATGCCTTAAGTTTCAACTGCAACCATATGATCTGCTTGTCCATAAGCAAAAGACAAGCCTTATTTTAAAATATGAATTAAGCTCACGAATTCACCCTTGGCTAAAGTGCGTGTTTATTCCTATACTATGAACTCTGCTTCTGCAGAGAGGAAATTATTATACACGTCAATGCCCCCAAAAGGGAGGGAGACAGAGGAGGAAGTAGCACAAACATCAGAAAAAAGCCTAACGTGGTTGTTATGAATAAAATATTCAGCCCAGCTTTAATCATGGAATAAAATGGCTCCAAATGGCATCAGAGGCCTGGTTTATGAGGCATAGGACTGATATTTCCCCCTCCTGCCATAAGGGTTTTATTTTAGGTGATAAAAATGAGGAAAAACCACTGAAAAGTCAGGGTAAAGTGGAAGGATGCTTTGCAGCACCCATGTCAGTTCGCATCTGTGCGGTGTGCTGCAGAAAAGCAGTTTCACCGCAGTCTGACCTCGCTAAAGCTCCGTTCCCAAACGTGGGCTTTGCTTTGCTGGCAGGCAGAACGGAGCTGCTCGGAGGGGACCGGCGAGCCTGCGGTGCTGAGACATGGGCGGGCAGAGGCTGGCTGGGATTTCTGCTGCGCCCTCCGCCTTGGGGGATCCCTGTGCAAAGAAGGGGCAGCTACGGCAGGCACTGCCCTGCGATGCAGCTGAGGATTCCCCTTTGCTGGGGACTCCTTCAGCAGTTTCCTTCCCGGCACTGCTGGGGGACACATAGCGACCACATAAGGCACCCGTGGGTGACCGAAGTCTCCTCCCTTATGTGAAAGGCTGAGGAAGACGTGGCTCATAAGGACATGGCTGACATAAGGGCCGCTGAGACCTCTCTTCCTTTTCCAAGGGAATGGGAGAATTCCCATTCCTCTGAGAATGGTTGTAAAAATACCTTGGAAGTATCTTTTCTGCACACCAGCATCTGTGCACCATTCGTAGCACTAAGTAGCATTCATGCCCTACATCATGGCAGTGCTGTTTAGCGTGTCTCTTCCCAAAAGCAACCACATCTGGGTGGTGGTAAAGGCTTGGGACACCTCCAAACATCTATTTTTCCACCATTCCTCAAAGAACAAGCAAGGGGGAACCATACTTTATGGTTCTTCTTCCAAACTGGCATTTGTCCTATGGTAATCTACTTTGTTGTATATTAAACTATAACCAACTTTGATAAATTACTTCAGCAATCCAGCTTGTTTTGTTTTATGGTTTAATGTAACAACTATTAATTAGCTTGTCTAGAAAAAGAGTTTACCCCCTTATTATATAATAGTGTGAAGGACAAACACTTCTCGGTTTGCAGTGCATTATTTGGTAGGTTTCTGGTCAGGAGGTTTTTCCTCAGAGTCACCACTGGGTTGTGGTGAGATATTATAGAGCTGGGACAGAGCCTTAGGCCAGCAGCAGCCCAACAGCAACGTCCTTCAGTGTTCACTTGACATCACTGGCTGGCTCTGAGTTCTTTCTTAGAGAGAGCTGTGGCAACACTGAACTGTGTCTGGAATCAAAACTTGGAGGTGAAATAAAAGCCAGAACTGTTGACCTCTCTGTGGCACCATTAACTGGCCCAGTTTCCATCAGTAAAGCTCTGCTACAGCGTTCACCACAGTGAGAGGAAATCTATTGCTGTTTTGTTCTTTTTGCTGTCTTCAGGTCAAGTGGAGTCAAATACAGCTTTTGTATGGAGAAAGCCCATAAGGGTTTTTGCACCTGAGACACCTTTGCCTTGGCTATCCAATCCTATCCAGGCCCTGCCTTTGGGAAAGACATCTTTGTCTTTCTCTTGGACAATCTCTGGGGTCTCTTGTTGAGCTCCTATTCCTGATATCTGCATGATTCCACATGTTGGTGATTTTGGGAGCAAGGGGAAAGGCAGGCAGGCTTTCCTTGGAGGATACCACACAATTTGCTGCCACAGCTGTGTACCTTTAGCAGCATGTTGAACTGGCTGGAGCAACATCCCCAGATCCCATTAGTTCCTGAAGTCAGCAGCAATAGCATGCTTCCCCCTGCAGATCTGGCAGCTGCCAAAGACTTTAGCTTGATGCATACTTGCCTGATCCCAGACCTTTCATCCTGCTGCTGGCTTGCTGGCTGGAAGGGCACAGATTCAGCTGTTAGTTGAAACACACCCAGTTGTCCTAGAAATTTTCTTCATGGATTTAGCACATCCACAAATACTATGGCCTATTTGGGTGAACACATCACCCACAGCTGTCCCCTCACTGGTTTAATATCTGTCTCTTGTGCTGGCAATAGCAATGATGGGGCCTGGCCAAAATGTCAATGAATTTCTCAATCAACTCTGGTAGACCTCAGATCAAGGATGCAGGAACCCAGTGATCCACAGACAGCTTTACTACTAAGGGAGATCATTTTCCTGGACCAAAAGTACCACTAAATACCTTGAACCTGTGCAAAGGCTTAGATTTATTGAAGATGCTTAATACTGAGAGGCCTGAAAAGTGAGTAGTGAGCATCTCTGGCAGTAAGAAAACTTTCAATCATGTGCCTAAATCAGAAGGTTGGCAACTGTGGATACAGGACGCTCTTTCACCATGCCTCTGCCACAGGGGAAAGCCGAGCATCCGCAGGGCTCTCTGCCACCCTGCAGTGACAGCTGGGATGGAGCTGCAATGCAGGCAGAGACCTCTGGCTCCCATAGGTGTTGCTGCAAAGAACTCATTGATACTCACCTCACTGTCAGTACTGTACCTTTTAAGGCTTCTTACAGGTAACCAGCCCACTTGCATTCAGCTCTTTGCCTCCTCTGCTCAGTATTTTGCCTAGCTGTCAAGCTGGGGGTTAATACCTCTCAAATTAGCTGTAAAAATGCATATGAACATTAAGATCTTTAAACATCCTGTTCTAGCATTTCCTTTGTTTACAGTCAAATCCATTTCTGGCCTTATTTCTGATATCAATTGTTCCATGTATAGCATCCTTCTCCTTCAGCTTAATATGCAGGGAAATCCTGTCCCATACCATCACAATTTCTTGTATATGTGCTGTCTTTTCCATTCAAGTTTGTGCCTGGATTACTGAAATGATTTCTTACAATTTCCAACACAAAGAGATGAAATTGGTGGTAGGTTCAGGACCCTGTCTCCCAGCCTCCCACCCTTCTGTAGGGTGACTTTCTCATGTACATGTCTGAGTTACCAAAGCCGCTCCCGGGGATGATGATTCCTGCCACTTGACCTGGAGTATTTGCTGAAGCCTTTCTAAGAACACAGAGAGAAAACTCTCTCCTGTGTGGTTAGGTGTGAAAAGAGAAGTGCTGGCAAGAGAAAGGGGGCTGCTTGTCCCAGTGAAGGGAGCTGGTACCAACCAAAGGCACTGAGCCCTGCCAGACTGAGCAGGGGCAGGGATATGCCCTGCTATTCTCCTGGCTCAGGGAGTACCTTGTCCTTTATCCTTGAGGAATTTCTTTTCACGTGGATGGTCTCTAAAACAGGGATAAACCCACCTCTCATAGCCATTCCCAAAAGAACCAGTAATGTTCTCCCTAGTATTTTTAATATGTGGCAGTCCCTGGGGATACCTCAAGGCCTTGCTTGTGGTAATAAAGCCCAGCTCTCCCAGCAAGACCTTCATCTCTGACTTGGTGTGACTGTGACTCAGTTCTGAAATAGTGTTTTTCCACTGATAATTTTGATAAGTATAACTTTAAACTGGGCTACATTACAGATGAGAACCCAAGAACATTTTTTATCTCCTGTTATTTGTTTGTAACATCATGAATCACAGCATTGTATAGTGTACATGATATTCTCTGATGATATAATTACAGAGCTCTCTGTATACTGTGCTTTCTTAATTCATTGTATTCAACATTCACCTTTTAGCAAGGCATGCTCTAATTCTCAAATGCATATTACTCAGTTTGGAACTAAACATGGGAATTGAAAACAAGACTCCAGATATCACAGCCACATCACAGTGGCTGTGTGTCTGCTGTGCTCCCCAACCTCACACTGTAGCCTTTGCTCTCTTCCCACCCATGATCAGCACTGGGTAGTTACAGGGTAGGTGCAGCTGTACTTTAGAATATGTGACTGGAGCTTATTCTCAGCCTTATCATCTGGGGTGTGTTTACATGATAAAAATACCTCTGTGGTTGCTTGTGCTCTTGTCAGTTGCTTGCTCTTGATGTGAGAGGTCTCAAAGTTATGTGCTGGACAAGGCGGGGGGTCTGGGCGCCTCACTGGTGTGCTTAGCTCCCTCCTTGAAGACAGATACATAACAAATTGTGAGGAGTACTAAAAGAAACTATTTTCCCCAGCGCCTCCACACATTGTGTCCTCTAATGTCAATCAGGAAGTGAAGTTCAGGGGCTTCACAGACTCAGGGACCTGGAACTGTGAGTGTCCAGGGTGAGGAGAAGGTTATTATCCCATGTCCAGGCATGGCATGCTTCCTTCCATCAGGATAAGCAGGGCTCATGCCCACATGGACAAGGTCCCATCCCTCCCCAAGGATTGTGTTCTCAAACCATTACAACTGGCCTGGATGAAGGTTCTGAGCTAATCCAGTACCTTCACCTTCTCCCCCACCATTATTTCCAGGTCAGTCTCAACTCATATTTCTAATGTGAAGCTTGCCAGAAAGGAGGAGAGCAGCCTTTCCAGGTCCAGGCTGCATGGTTCCTCATCTGAGGCTAGTTCAAGAAAAGCTGTAACTGCTTGTTGGGGCTCAGTGTGAGATTTGACAGTCTGAGCTGCAGTAGATATGCCTTGAGAAGTGCCCTTGAAATTGCAAGCAGCAGAATCACCAGAGCCTTTTCCAAGTGTGAAAGTTGGAGGGGCCATCTGAATTGGTGTTGAACAGAAGCCAGTCCAAAACACTTCCTGCTAGTTCCAGGGAAATGTCATTTGCTGTGGTAACCTTTGCTGAATCAAGCATTGATGATTAAGCAGCACTCCAACATTTAGGCCTTTTACCCCAAGATTTCTTAAAATTATAAATTAATGGTTGGACTCTACGTTATTAAAGGTCTTTTCTAACCTAAATGATTCCATGATTCATTATCTGCTGGGCTCCCAGCTCTGCCTTAGCTCCCCCTTGAAAGTTACAAATACAAATGTTTGCCCATAATCTCATTCTCTCTGTGCCTCCAAACCTTGCAGGGAAGATGCCAGTAATTTTCCAGATTTTCCCCCTCCCTCCACAATTAGCCAGCACCAGCAGCTGTCGTGTCACAGCCATCAAAAAGGTGAGTAAACAAAGCACAGGCCATCAGCAAACCGCCTTTTGGGTGCTTTCCCATTGAGGACCACATCCTATGAAGCCCTGGATTTCCTTTTATTTTCTTGCCTTCTCCCACATCTGATTTTCATACTTATGAACATGCAAATGCAACAGGGAAATTTAGGAAATCTGTTACTAAGGCAACTGATTAGGTGGTGATGCAATTACCTTGTTATTTTAAAGTCAGGGTGCTGTGTGTTGCAATAAGCTCCTACCAAAGGGGAGAATAAAAGTTTTCATAATTCTTTCCCACTCAAAGGCATCACATCCCTAAAAATTACGTGCCTTGAGAATACACCAAGAATACCAGAAGTCAGCAAAATCTGGCTGCCTTTGTAACAGGAGCCGAGGCAAAATCTCCTCCTTTCTCCAATACCAACAGGATCTAGGAGAAGGTAATTCACTTTCAGGAGATATCAAGAAGTCCATGAGAAAAAGCACTCATGTGACATGAGCAATTAACAAGACATCCACCTAAAATTACATTTAATTATGAAGAAAAGAAATCATAGCAGCAAAGATTTAGGTCTTTGAACATAAATGTTGTACCTAAATGCAATTATAGATATGACACTGGACTCCAGCACCTCAATGCCTTGTTTGCAGTGAGCAGCCCAAAACTGAACTCAGGATTTGAGGTGTGGCCTCACCAGTTCTGAGTACAGGGGCACAACCCCTGCCCTGCTCCTGCTGGCCACACTATTGCTGACACAGACCAGGATGCCACTGGCCTTCTTGGCCACCTGGGCACAGCTGGCTCATGTTCAGCCAGCTGAACCCATGGCAGCACCCCCAGGTCCTTTGCTGCCAGGCAGCTTTCCAGCCACTGTGCCCCCAGGCTGCAGCTCTGCCTGGGGTTGCTGTGACCCAGGTACAGGACCTGTTACTTTTCCTTGTTGAACCTCACACAATTGGCCTCAGCCCACTGATCCACGACGCAGTTGAGTCTGGCCTGGTTCTGCTGTTTCAGACCCTGTCTTTCCCTGGTTTGACCTCCTGTGGCTCTACCACAGGCTTCTCTTCTGTGTTTTCCTTCCCCCTGCCTGGTGTCTCCACACATGTTGCATCCTGCCCTTCTATACAGCCTTGGGCCCATGCAGCACTTCTTTCACTTGACTGTGCCCAAAGTTTCTATCACTGCATCAGACCCTTGCCTTTGACCTCAGCATTGAGTTGGGGAAGGAAGGGCCAGGAGCCAGCACAGATGATGGGAACCTGGTCAGTCTGCAGCATGCATGGTATCTCCTCCCTTTTCCTCCCTGGTTTCTGTAGTACATTCACTGCCTGACACACCAGGGTTTTCAGGGTTACCAGCAGGTACACACAGGGTACCTGCTGCCTGTGCTTTGTGCTGACATTCCTCCCTGGACAAGTCACCTCAGGTCTGCCGCTTGCTTTGGGACCCTACTCAACCGAGTGACGCATGCAACTTGGCTGCCTCTGCCAGCTCCCACTGTGAGTTTCCATGTTTCTCTGCACAGAGCTGGCTCCTGCTCCTTCCAAATACCAGAAGTCACATTCTGGGCTTCTTTTTTTTTACCTCTGTTTTCAATGTTTTTCTTAATAAGTCCTCACACTGCTCATTTGCTCACAGACAAGCCACAATTGTTATTTCTGGAGACCAAGAAAAGTTGGTGGAAGAATCAATAAAAGTCAGCAGATATTGATCTGAGGTGGTAGGTGTTGTCACAAGATGCCAGCTGTGGCTGTTGGGAGGGCTGCTCAGGTAGCCAGAGGCAGGGAACCTATGCCATTGGAGAGTGCATGCTAAAAGGAAAAAAGATGGGGGAGAAAGCAAGGCTGCTGCTTTTGGTCCAAGGTACCAGGAACCTTATAAGGGAGCAGAAGATGTAGACCTGCTGTTCTGGACTCAACATCACCTCTTAAGCCCTCATTACTGCCCTTCTGCAGCTGCACAAGTGCATTTGAAGTCATTGCTTTGAATAGCTTCAAAAGCAAAACCCCACTCGAGTCAAGGTTTGCACAGTAAGTCTGATATCACACAGCACCACATGGATCCTGAGATGTGTGGTGGGCCATCAGTCAGGCCAAAAAACATGGGCATTTTTTGCCCTGCCAGAGTGCTTGGAGGTTATGATGTCCAAAAAACATTGTGGAGAAATACCTTCCAAGGGACCAGGCTGGAAGAGGTACAGAAGACCCTCTTGCACTGCTTTGCTACCCAGCAGCTTCCCAGAGCCAGACCAGAGTTCAGAGGATGCCACAGCTGTGACTTCACCATGGATCTCCGCAGAAGTCAACTTTGTCCCTCAGTGCACTTCTCCCTGCTCCTCTTCCTTGACCACATCATCCTGGTCACCTGTCTTCCAGGTGTGGTGCTGAGAGGGTGCCAGAGCTGCCGCCACCCATGTGCCACACAAAAGCAGCACATGCTTCTGTGCACCGTTAATCTTGCAAGTGGTGCCATGGACCAGGATAAGCTGCTTTTCCCAAGGACAGTGGCTAACTTGAAAATACAAAATATATTGTTCCTCCTTCTCTGTTGGGAAGGTGTCCCACAAAAGTGCCAAAAAAGCATAGGACAGAGCTAAAAAGGGCTGCATACAGCCTTCAGCCTTAGGCCATGGCTAATCCCAACAGAGGAGAGCTACTGCATGTTTTTTAGCCATTTGAACTGAATCCACATTTGGCTAAATGCACCCTCTCTGGAATTTAATTTACCATTGAGTCTTCTTACAGCAGAAAGGCAAAACTCAGTGGGAATTCCCTTTCATGCAGACTCCTTCCATGATGCAGCAGGCGCCTGATTTGGGGATGCTCTCTGTCCCTGTCCTCTGTTCCAGGCTGGCACTGGCCCCTGCCATGTGTGTGTGTGTGTACACAGCTCTGTGCTTGCTGCAACGATTTCCCAATGGGCCAGGGAGGAAAAATGAAAAGGAAAATGAAATTGCAAAACCATGTCTGCTCTGTAGGAAGTACTCAGGTAGTATGAATTGTCACAGAGACGAGGCAACCCCCTACTACTTTCTAAATAGAGCCAGCAAGGGTATGCAACACCAGTAAAATTAAAATGATCATCACCTTCCCCTTGAAGAATTCATACACTTCAGAATTTATTCTCCTGATTGCTGTAAACTCTGCTCTTTTTTCTTTTCTTCTATTTTGTTTGTTTTGTTGTTGTTGTTGTTGTTGTGGTTAGTTGGTTGGTTGGTTTTTTGGTTTTGGTTTTTTGTAAATACAGTATCTTGTATCACTCTTATACAGTTTTGCAAGATATGGCAGATGGACCATAACAATTCAGTGTGTAGATGCTGAAATCCAGCAGGCAGGGCCACAGCAAGGTCCCATGGAGAGAAACAGAAGTGAAAAGTCAGTGAAAAGTGAAAAGGTAGTGAAAAAGTGGTTAGGGAGGGAAAGAGTACATGTGAAGTAGTCCCATGTAGGCAGCCTCCTTGGTGTTTTTTCTGTCCAGGCAGACCCTGGGCTTCCATATGAGGAATTCAAAGATCCCCCTAACACCTTTGCCTCTCAAAATCTCCACACCTCTAACTCTGCCTAGGATTTACTTGTGTTTCTGAAATTACTTTGCTCTGGTGACATCCTTGTTGAATAACATGGACTTTGCAACATGTGAGATGAGAGAAGTTGAGCCCTCTGTGCTCCCTAAAGTGGGAAGTTGCTCAGCCCTAGAGGCAAAAGCAAGGTTTGCTTTTAGCTGCCTGAAACAAGCCTGTTGTCTTCACTCATTGCCTGTGGTGTTTTACTGAGTGCTCTGTGCCAGAGAAAAGGGGGTGCAAGGCCATGACCACACCAAAATATTTCTCACCTCTGTTGCCCTGGGAGTCAGAACAGCAGGGAGAGGAGCTCACTGGAGTGCTCCACATGTGCACCAGAGTGCCGATTCTGGGGGTCTCATGGGCAGCTGGAATAGCCACTAAGACTCCCAGTCCCAAAGTGTTTCAGCCACCACATCTTGACAATGATGGGTGTCAATCAAGGGACCCCAGCCATTTAATCACAGGCCCCCAGCACAGCTTGGAGGATCACTTTCACCTATAGACAACAGGAAGATCCAGGCACAAAACCAGTTCAATTCAAGTCTACAAAATGGTGATGTCGGGATGCCGGGAATTTCCTCCCTGTCTCAGTCCAGCTCAAAGCTCCTGCCCTCACATAACCCTCCTTAAGCAAGTTGCTCCCTTAGCCTTTAGCTGCAGTGAAGAGTTCACTCCTGAAGCCACTGTTTTTCCTACCTAGAGGCAAACATGGCTTGACCTGTTTACATGCTTTCTGGGAAATATTGGCTTTGGTTCAGTTCAGAAGGGCTCTGTGGTGCCTTGGCAGAGCACCTCAAAGAGAGGGAGATCCCCACAGTGTCCAATTAGGTTTTCTGCCTTTATATATTTATTTTCCTGATGATAATAATGTACTTTTGTGGCCAAAAAGAATTGGATACTTCAGGTAGAAGTCACTCTTTATTTTTATTGTAATGTTTAATATTCATGGCAATTATTATGGGTTAATTACGATGGTCAGTCTGCTTTCAACTTTTTATGCTTCTATAACAACTTCTGTAACAAATTGCTTACATACATGGAGCCATGTTGAAGCTCACTCTGAAGGGCTCTGCAAAACTGTACAGTTACAGGATTTTAATGTGCATTTTTTTACTGCTTGGGAGTCTGATCTGAACTGAGGGTGATTAATTGAAATTCACTGTTATTTAAATATTTTCCAGTGCTGAGCCATTTACAAACCCTTCAGCCCACCTCTGTCTCTTCTGTCATTTCATTTGTCCCTCTGTTATTTAATCCAAGAGTTTATATTTTCGCTGAGCTTTTGCAACAGATTATCGTACAATATCATGACTGCTTTCTTTGAGAAAGCACCAAACAAGTACAGACATAGAATCATACAATTGTTAAGGTTGGAAAAGACCCCCAAGATCATCTATCAACTCAACACTGCCAAGTCCACCACTAAACCATGTTCCTGAGTGCTACATCTGTACATCTTTTTGTCTCCACAGATGGTGACTCAACCACTCCCTCAGGCAGTCTGTTCCAATACTTGATGACCCTTTCCATGAAGAAAATTATCCTAATACCCAATCTGAACCTTCTTTGGTGCAACCCGAAGGCATTTCCTCTTGTCCTATTGCTTATTACTTGGGAGAAGAGACTGATCCTCTCCTTTCTAAAACTTCCTTTCACATAGTTCTGGAGACCCATAAAGTCTTCCCTCAGTCTCCTTTTCTTCAGGCTAAACAACCCAAACTCCCTTAGCTGCTCCCCATATGACTTGTGCTTCACAGCCTTCACTTTCAGTCATGGAATCACAGAGTAGTTGAGGCTGGAAGGGATGTCTGGAGGTTATCTTGTGATGCATGAAGCCTGGCTGATAGACCAAAAGTGTGATCCTCTTCCTGCTTGTGGCAATATAAATCAGAAGGTAACATTTGCTGTTAGCTTTAGGTTTGCAGACCCATGATTAAGCCTGAGTTGATTTGTTTTGGCAATGTGCTTGGATTCCTTTTGGAGGCAAACTCCAGAATTTCCCTGAGGATCTTAGAAGTAAAGCTTTGCCTATTCCCCCATGATCTGGACTTCCAATTAGCATAGGATTCATTTGCCCTGAAAAATATGAATTCTCATTTTGCACAGCAGGTGCAGTATTATTGACTTACAGAGCCAGAGAAGTAATCAGGCTAGGTAGGATCACTGATGCTCATCCCTCCAGCAACTTTCCACAATACAGATGTGGGTGCAGTCCATCCCCTTCACCAGGCCACTGAAAGGCATCTGAGAGGATGCCTATAGAAAATGGGAAAACATCTGAGTATGGAGGTCAGTCTGAAGTCAGGAGTTACGTCAGTGTAGGGAAGGAACAATCCTGAGCCAGGATCTGAGGTAGAGGCAGTCTGGCTGAGAGACCCACGGTTACCTGCACGCAAAGGCAGCACACTCATCAGTTGCTGCCAGCGGTGCCAAATCCTATTTTCCAGGTCATCAATCTTACCAGTCACTGCAAAACATTATGTAACTCCACTCTACTTGATATTCAGATTTCATCACATCTCTGTAAGGCTTAAGCCAAAGATCTGGGAAGATTTTGCAAAATCGGATCCAGCCTGTTAATGGGTGCCTCATGTTTTTGTTGTTGTGGCTTAGTGTGTGTTACTCCCTGCCTCTGAGACACCATGTCTCATTCACAGAGGTTGTGCAAGGGCTGTCAGGCATCCCCCCAAAAGCTTACTAAAGTGTGCTGCCAGGATTAATGTAGTGGGCCACCCAGTGAAATGTCTGAGAGAAGCATGTATCCATGTGATGGAATGAGTTACTAGGCTTTGCTGGAGTGGCTTCCTGTAGCACTGAGCCTGTGGCAGGACCAACACGGGCTGGCAGTACCCCAGCTTTGCCCTCCATCCTTGCTGATCGGAGGAGTACACAGTCCAGAGTGAAGAATTTACAGAGAGGGTATGCTCAAAGGAGGAGCTCATCACTTTGAAACCCCAGTAAAAGGCTGTGTGCTGTGACAGAGCATTCCCAGAGCATCCCTTAGGGCTGCCACACAGCCCACAGGGTTGGGGTTTTTTTCTCCCTGCATCAGCATTGCCTAAAATATCAACTCACATTCATTTCTGTTCCTTCCACCCACAGTCCTCACTCCAGTCTCACCCAACCACACAGAGATCTACAGTTCCCTGTACCTCTTCTCCACCTTATTCTATTTGAAAATTTTGCAGAAGGCAGGAGACAGTTTCAAGATGTGACAGTCCAAGAGGTAAGAAAATGAGGAAAGCCTTAACAGGCCAGACCAGAAGACCATCTAAGCAGGAATTCTGGTGGTCTCTGGATGGAGGAGGAAGTTGATACATAGGAAATAGAGCAAAAACAGCATGGGAGAATCCATTGTACAACTTTACAGCTGGATAGCAAGCCTACTGCAGCTAATAACCATCTAAGACCATGAAAATAGGAACAATCACAGAGCTTCACACCCCATGCATGTGACATCCATTGCTGCCTCTTTTTCTCAATGTGCCTTGTGAGTGCGACAACGAAAACCAATAAAAGTGCTAAAAGTAAATTTTCCACGAAATTTGCCATGGAGCTGCTAATACAATTCTCTCCTACAGGACCAGCTGGGGGATCAGCCACCCCTGAGAGATGTGAGTTGCTTTGCCAGGGCACCATTAGACAGCACTTGGATTTGGCAGAGATGAGGGTCATGGCCAGCCCTGCCTGGAATTCAGATGTGGCTCCTGTTTGCAAAATCTTTCCCGCCTGCTCTCTGCTAACATTTAGTATCTGTGCTGTTCATGCTCACAAACACTTCAAAACCGTAGCTAGTCACCACAGGCTAATTCTGCATTTAAATATTTGGGAAGGATAAATATGACATTATATATATAGGATAAGACAAATTGCTCTTTGCCTTGAGTTGGTTAGATGGATGGCTGGTTGGTATGAATCACAAATGCTACAATCCAATGCATAACTCCAGACTGAGCACGGTGTTATGGCACATGGTTATGTTCCCTGATTTGATGGCTTATTTAACTAATCAGCACAGCAGGAGCAGTTCATTTCAACTATTCCAATAAATGAGAGCGGTGTAATTTGCACATGCAGCTGTAACAGTTGCAAAGCTTCATTCCTGCTGTGCTGCTTAGTTACATAAACCATCTAGTTGGAATCAATACTTATTTACTGTACCTAATCAACACAGTTTGAATTATAAACATTCAGAATTTGCATATAAGGTGAGCTGCTGAGATTTCCCCCAGGTACAAATATCTGAGAGTTTCTTAATCCTTTCAAAAGGTCAGGAAAAGGGATGTAAAAAGCAGTAGAATAACTAACAGCCCATGTGAAGATTTTGTTAGGTCTTTCAAGGGAAATGCAGGGGTTTGACATTCATAACAAGAGGCTGCTGGAAACCATGAAGGAAATACACAAGAGCAGTCTCTCCTGTGCTGCAGAAACTTTGACCAGTAATTTTCTGTCAGCTTTCAATTACCTGTGGATGAGCTGATGATGGGCTGGGGGCAGAGGGAGGAGATGAAGATCCGGATTTCATGACAAAGCCTGGTGACATTTAACAGCACCTGTGGCAGGCAGGGGCTGATGAAAACCTCCATGCACATCAGAGCTTCTGTACCCCAGCTGGTGAACAGCACTCCCAGAAGAGGCCTGATAATAATTGATCCTGTCCATTTCCTACCTGGTATCTAATAGACAGCAGAGATTCAGTGTCCCTATCTAAGGCACAAAGGGCTCATCCTATGTAACCCTGCTTCTCTTCAGACCCCCCAAAACTGAGCTCTTGCCAACGCTGGTATTAGCAACAATAGATAGTTTAAGGGATGGCTGACCACCCATTCCATAGCCCATTTTGGTATCCTCCTTGAAATCCTGGCCACAGAATACCCCAGGTGCCACTGGGGTGAGCTGTGCAGGAGGCAGAGAGGTCTCTGCTTTCATGGACAGAGGGGCTGCTGGGCCAGGTGGGGGCCAGGGCTCTGCTGGATCCGTCATGGAGGCAGCCAGGATCTGCCCAACTTCCCCTCACAGTGCACACCTTGAAAGATTAAAATAGCACTATATCCTAAGTCGATTTGAAAATGAACTGGAAAATTTTGATTCCCAAGATAATTTCCTCCCTGTATAAAAAATAATACAGGGAAGATGAGGGAAGTTGAAAAGAACCTCATCCTCAAAAAGACAGAGTCTGGAACTCCCAGTTCTCAAACAGGTTTGCTTTGTCAGTTTTGTTTTGATTTCAATTTAAGATCTTTGTTTTAATAGAATATTCTCCTGGAGGAATGCACAGCCAGTTTGTCACAAACATGTTTAATCAGAGCAGATGGAAGGCAAAAGCTGGTGATTGCTGTGAGCTCATGTGCCTTCACATGGTACATCTGGGGCTGTCTTTCAGAACTGGCTCCAGGCTTCACAGTGATCTACACAAAACTGAGTTTTTCAGCCCAAAGTAGGCAGATGAAATGAGCTTGCCTGGGGAGACAGGTTTACTGGCCTGGCTTCCCTGGTCTGGGAGAAGATGTTGTCTCTGTTTGTGCCCCAGCACAACCCTTTGGGAACAGCAAGCTGGGGAGCACTGCTTCTCAGGGGTCAGTGCTTGGTGCCTCAGCCCTCCAGCTGAACACCCTTCTTAGGTCACCTGCACAGGCACCTGATTCTGTTTTCAATGCTTCAGCATGTCTGAGATGTCTGTTTGGAATAGCAGCAGTGGCACAGGTCATGGGGCAGCAGCTAGGGACAGGGTCTGGTTCGTTGGGGTATCTTAAATACTCATTTATTAAGCATCATGTTTTAAAATAGAGGTAAAAAGAAGACCTTTCCTGGCACAGAAACTGCTGGGTGCTGTATTTTTGTATTTGGAAAGCAGCAAGATACATGGAAGAAGCTTGTGGACTCAGAATGTCTCCCTGAAGCAGATTACTTGCTCCCTGTTCTTGCTGCATCATGGAAAAAATATCCCGGTACCATAGCCCAAAAATACCTTGCAAACCACAGCTCTCTGGGCTTTAGCTTGCTTTGTGAGTCTCCTTCTGGCTTTTCCAGCAGGTGCTAAAGGAAACTACACCAAACATGACAGCCTGCTATCCTAGGCTTAACAGGGCATGTCCCTGTAAGGTGAAAAAGGCTTAAATGGGGGCTATCACAGCTGATGAAGGCCAGTGTCCCTGATATGAGACTGGGTTTTGTTCCCAACCTACAGAAAGACTTCATGAGGGAAAGACATGGCCTCTGCATGTGCTTTCCCCAGTAAACCATGATGAGATCTTTTTTGTAGCACAAAGTGAAGTATGTGAGCCCGTGAAACCAGAAATCTGTGCTTCTAAGGCAAATGCAGCACACCAGTGAGTGCATATGAGTATCTTCTAGAAACAATTTTAAGATCAGCATGTAGAATACTATGTCCCAGGGTTAATTTTTGCTGTTATTTGAGTTCTTTTACTAATAGGCATCCTATGATGTATCTGGAATGAGCCTTGAACCCCCTTACCCCCCCCCACCTATGACTGCAGATTTGGACATCTGCTCAGAAATTCAACAGAAACCCCTTCAAAGTCCATAGCATTGTTAGCAATATTTGCATCATGGCACTTGGTTGCAGCATGCTTTTCACAGCATCCCATAAGCTGAATGCATTTCCTAGTTGAGGTTCCTATGATGGTGAACAAAAACGAATAATTTGAGCACTACTCAGATCTCAGCTTGCCCATGTATCCACAGTGTGCAAATCCTGTGGCCAAAGGAAACAGATTTAACACAAACCTGTACAGAATTTTCACCTACAAGTTCATACACTCTGATGGCCTCTGCCTGAATCTGAGGAAAATGTAGTTAGGTTAAGGAAATTAAATCTCAGTATCACTTTGGGCATCAGAGGATCCCCTCCTTTAGGATGCAGGTGCCAGCCAAGGCGGGTGGTTATGCTGGAGCACAAAGGTGCTGCCCAGTGTGAGTGCATGCCTGTGAGCACACGTGTTCCCAGTACACCAGTGCAGAGGGGACTGCACTGAGCTGTCCAGCTGTGCAGGTGCCAAACCTCGGGCACAGCCCAGGAGGTGCCTGCCCTCTGCTTCTCCCCACTTTGCTTGTTTGCTGGGGATGTTCTGCACTTGCCAGTTTTACAGCATCACAGGGTCCCACAGGCTGGTAAGACTTCTTTAAGACACATCATAGTTGCTATTGCTTTTGCATCCTGAGTTTGTCCTGGTCTGCTTAGGTTTTGGCTTTGCTGCATTGTCCGGGGGTTCTGTTCACAAAATCTTTGCAGTGGGGTGCTTGTTGCTGTGTTCAGTTTATGGGTGGAAGCTGGCAGAAAAATGCACGGGCTTCCTCCTTCACTTTTTATTTCACTCAAAATATGTTTTCAGTCATTAGTTATTCTGTGTCCATGAGCATTTCAAATAACTGAGTGGAGGTGGATGCTCAGATATATTACTTGGTGCTTGGGTTTACTCCACCACTTCAGATACAGACAGCTGAAATATATGACTAGGGAAAACCAAAGCATTTAACAATGTTTTCATTGGGTTTTTTTTGTTTCTCAAAAAAGGGTGTTATGTTTTCCTGATATGTTGGTCCCAAATTTTAACTAGCTGTCTTCTCTCCTGACGCAGCAGAAATTCTATTGTGTGAAAGACGCTACTTTCCCTTTTATCTCATATTTCTTCCAATAACCATATATACCTATATTTATTCATATGTCTCTCTCCATGACAGGAAAGAAAGCAATTCTGGCATGTATATACTTGTTCACATGCTGAATTTTCATTTGCTTGAATAAAATTCCCTCTCCAGACATCTGTTTATCCATCCATGCATCCAACTACTCATCCATCCACACAAGCAGAAAAACCCATAAAAATATTTGCAGAAAAACAACCCAAAAGGGATACAGTTGCAGCTGTAATAAACTGTAGGTAATGGAGAATCTTATTTTTTTATATTTTTTTGACAATGTAGCCCTCTCTGATTTATGCTGTGCTGCCAGTATATTTATGACAGGAAAACTAATTGAAGGAAACAACTAGCTGTTGGCTGAGCAGTTTTTAAAACTCTGCTTTAGTGCTGCTGTTTACCTTTTGAAATATTAGGAAACGGTCAGGAAAGATAACTTGGAGAGAAATCCTGCTGAAACCTTTCCTCTGGTATGTTTTTTCAGACAGATGTATTAAGTAATAGGAAGAGTTCTTCTCCCAGTAGGCATGTAGGTAAGATATGCAGATGTTTTAGGAATGAAATTTGCTTACCCTTGGGAAGGGGAGGCTCAGGGTGGACCCCGTTGCTCTCTACATCTCTCTGAAAGGAGGGTGTAGTGAGGCTGATCTCTTCTACTGTGCCTGCAGTGAGAAGACCAGAGGAAATGGCCTTAAGCTGAGACAGGGGAGATTCAGATCAGATATTGGAAAAAATCTTTTGCTGTGACAGTGGTCACAGAAAGCCTTGGAAAAGGCTGCCCAAGGAGGTGGTGGAGTCACCATCCCTGGAGGTGTGTGAGAGGCGTCTGGATCTGGCACTGGGTGATGTGGTTTAGTGGTTACAGTGGTAGTGCTGGGTTGATGGCTGGACTGGATGCTCTTAAAGCTGTCTTCCAACCCTAATGATCCTATGATTCTATTGTGGTGTTGTGATAAACGTGGTCCTTTCAAATGGTGGAGAGAAGAGCTCTGCACAGTAGTGCTCAGGTGGATTGTCTGCTAAAATCTTCCAGGTGCAACTTCAGTGATCCTTCAGGAGTCAGAAATAGATGTGGAAGAGGTTACACAAAATTAAGTCTGATAAAGGAATATATCTAAGGAGAAACATTTAAATATTTTTGCTCCTTCATGTGGTTTTGGCACCACAGGCAGTAGATCTTGTTGTGAAGTTATGAAAATTACATCTTTAACTGGTTGCAAGTTTGTGATACAATACAGGACACCCCAGAGCACCTAAGCAGTGCTAAATAAATGATCATGGTATGAAATAGTCGATTTTTTCAGCATCGTTCACCTTCTCCCTGTCTTCCTGCGTACCTCGTAGTTTCCTAGCCCCACCTCCCACAAAAGCATGACCAAAAATTAATGGGCTTACACTCACTGTCCTTCACCAGGTCTTTGTTGCTTTAGCTCCTCCTTGGGCTTGATGGATTTTTCCCAGCCATGCTCCCTGGAAAACAGCATCTCTCCAGCTCTGTCATACAAAACTCTTTTCCATTTGGGTGGTCCCTGCTTTCACCTTGGAATCCATCAAGGAAGGTGCAATAAACAGCAGGTGAGGGAGGTTCCTGGTAGGAATTTCCCCCTGGATCCTCTGAAGCCTCTGCAGGGAAGGGTCTTGGCCAGGTCAAACACAGAAGCATTTGCAAGCATGTGCTTCCATGGAGACAATCTTACATCTTTTTTAGTCAGACCTGACATCATAGGGACATCAAAGTCAGCATGGGACATGCCAGAATACCATCTGCTGCTCTCTTTCCCTAACAGTGGCTCAGGAGGTTTGCCATTATTGATTCCTTACACACCAAAGCCATTGATTTATTGATATCTCCATTCTAAGGAAGTGTCTAGATTCCCTTGTGGCTTTGATACCATCAATAAGTTAGATGTTGCTTCAGCTGTGAGCTTCTGCTGGTCCCCAAGGATTGTGCCCCACCCTGGGTTGCTCTGACTTGGGTACCCTCATTATTTTACAGAGGATAAATAGTACATATGTATAAAATAGTTCATCTGTAAAGGCTATTGACAAATCTACATCAGAAGGAAAGCAGAAAAATTTGTAGGTGATGAGACTTTGATATCTTTGGTTTCAACATTAAGACTGTAGCAAATTTCAATACCATGTACTTTGTATTGCCACTAGAAAGGTGTGTTGAAGCCTGTGGACTAAATAATCTTACAGAGTACTGGAACGTAGTCTCTAAATTAGGGAAATTGGGTAGTTCAGATATGAAAATGAATGTGGTGAGCTAACATAAGGCAAGTCAATTCTCTATTAGCTCCCAGCATGTCCAGGTCAATTTAGGGCATGCACATCACAGAACATGACAGTGGGGAGAAAACGGGGTATTTCATTCCCTGCCTTTCAGATTTCAATAGCAATGATGAACCCTGGCCAAAGCACTTGTTTGGGAATTTATGATCAATTGAGGTTATTGGGCCTTGGCCTTAGGTCAAGCAGGTCCCTAGGGGTCATTAATATCTATTAAATGCTCTGCATGTCTTTTATTGCTGTTTAAATGATGAGTAACTAAGGAACTGTTATAATGTATGCTATTTATCAAGTGTTTCAAGGTTGCTAAATCTGAAATACATTAACAGAGACCAACTGAGCTCTAATTAAAAGTTTGTAACCATTAACTTGTACTTTCTGTCAGAGACCTGGTGATTGGGCTGTACTGAAAGCTGATATGAAATAAAACTTGCAGTGCTTTGCAGAAATAAGAAAAATGTTTTTTGGAAAATACAATACAAAATTATCTTCTGCAATGCCATTTATTAAATGAGGTCTCCAGCCTCTTCCGTCTGAGATACAATTAATATTGGCAGCATGAGTCTTGGAGGAGGCAAAAAGATGGGAGAAACAATGAAAGAGGGAGTGTATTTTACATACATCTCATTTTCAGAAAAAGAGAAAACGTCAAATGAAACAGTTTCTTAATAGATAATATATTTCCAATAGCAAAACCAAAGCATTTTGAAGGTCCTTAACTTTATATTAAATTGACCACAATGGACAAAGTAATATTTACAATATGATTTGAAGGGCAAAAAAGAACCAGTGTGAAAGAGGAGCTGCTGTGAGTCACAGCTTTATTTTCTAAAATGAAAAGTCCAATACACCTCTCAGGAAAAAACTAATCAGTACTGACTATGGAAAGTTCTTCTTGGCCGAAACTGAGAAAGCCATATGAAATTTCCCAATATGGGGTGTACACCTTTGCCTGAGGCATCCCTCTGCACGGTGACATTTTCTGGTGCAGAGTTGTGTGCATGCTGGACTGGCCACAGGGAGAAATTTTGGCAGCTAAGATACCACTGACCTCTGCTGGGAGTAATCAGACAAGTTTAGCTTCTGTCCTGAGTCCTATGCTGCTCAGGGGTGGTGCAGATACCTTTGGCAGAGGCTGACGTGTGTGTGTGTGTGCATGTTGATGCCTTGGGCCTTTGGGTTTTCTGTTCTGCAGTGGTGGGTGGCTTTGTGCTCAGGGTTACTAGGATCTTTTCACAGAGTGATGAACACACAACAATCCTACTCCAATTGGGACTCAAGAACATTTTTTCCAAACTCAAGGCTCAAAGTATAAACAAGGTGGAAGGAGGAGGGCGGGCAAGTGGGACTCCTGTATGCAAATGGACCCAAACATTTAAAATGTGTGATCTCAGGACTGGGCTCTCCTTTGCTTCCCTCTTGAAGCCATCCAGGCAGAGCCCTGATTGTAGCACTGGTGCTGCCTGGGTGTGGCCTTGGAAGGCCTCAATAAATATCCTTTATTTCCCTTAACTCTGTCTAGCCTCTGTTCCAGCTCCTCGAGGCATCAGTATACGAGGTATGCACATCTATGTGTAGTTGCACACACCTTCCATCCTTGCTATCACTGCAATTTCCCTGGTGGCCAAGTGGTTCAAATAAGTAAAATCCATCCTGGACTTAAAATAAGAAATTTTCTTGGCAGTGACGAAGATTTAGGCCTCCTAAAGAGAAGAATCTCTATCAGTTTTCTCTAGAATACAACATCATACACATATAAATGTACAAGACTCATGGATCTTGGAGTTCCTGAGGGCTGAAGGGTGATGACAGGATTTTAAAGGCCTGGCCTGAGCTGATGTGGCTGAAAAGTAGAGGTGTTTGTAATGATTGGCACAATTTCCAGTTTCCTGCAAAATGCAAATGCACCAAGCATGAGCAACGCAGTTCCAGTTAAGTAAAGCTTTGAACTGGCAATGCACAAAACAGAGACAGATTGTGCAAATAAAAGAGCTCAAATAAAGAGGTGTTGTAGAGGAATTGACACCTTTCCCATCAAAGCATGGCTAGCACTGAATCATTTTGTAAATAAAGAGAAAAGATCTTTCTCTCCATGACAGCCAGTGTAGGCATGCTCAGTCAGTGTCTCAGAGAAGAACACCAGCTGGAAGCAGCCCATTGGAGAAAGTGTTTTGACAGGAAGAGTCAGAGATTATAAATGGAATTGATTTGTTCTCTTATGAGTGGCGTGAAGTAATTACTGTAGAGCAGAAAACAGATCAGATGACCCTACAATGTAGTAGTAAAAGGAAATCCACAGTACCACATGAAATTTTGTTCAATTATGTTGAAAAGTGGTACTGCCCATACAATTAACAGAACACAGAACAGGACTACATCTAAAGTCTGCTCTGTCCATGAAGCAAAGTCAAGTTTTGATAAAGCAACAAATAATTCAGATTAACAAAAAAATGTAGACAAGTAGGATTTATTCCAGTACTGAAACATTCTAGCAGCATTCCAGTTATCTATGTATTACAGGAATTTATTGTCGTAAGATGATGAATCAGGTGCTAAGACTGGAGATAGCAATGAAAAAAAACTAGTCTTGATTATAAAAAAAGAGAAATGACAAGATTTAATGAAACAAGATCTAGTGTGGTTGAAGAACAGATGAGAGGCCAGATTACAGGACAGAGACAAGAAAACGGAGTTTTCCACTGTAACAGATAATGCAGAAAAGGCCAAAGGGAAGAGATCTGGGTTTCACTGTAAGGAACTTACATTTAGATGGTGAATAGGCATGCATGAATGTAGAAGGAATTAAAGGCAATGTTGAAAAAGAGAAGTAAAGTTGGGTTTGAAGCTCAGCCAGAAAAACAATATCTGAAACTCTGGGAGAGGTTACAGTCACCATTAGAGAATATAAAAGAGGAGGAAACAGAGAAATGGGTGGAGGAATCAACAGGGGAAAACATATTTTAAATATATATAAGAAGTAATTTTTTTTTCTAGACATTTGGATGATCTGGCAATATCTTCACCTCAGTTATCTCTTTAGTATGGAGGAAAACTGTACGAAAGGACTGGAATCAAAAAGAGCTGGTTGGACTGCACCTCAAACTGCAGCAGGATTTAGTTCCATTTTCAGACAGAAAATAATGAAGGTACCAGCTGCTAAACATTACTAATCAGCCATGGAGATCCATCCTGTGATAACTAAAATTTCCATGTGACTTTCAAATAGTCCCACAAGGCTGTTCAGCATTCTCCAGCTGGAAGGTGGCAGAAAAGAAAACTGTGGCAAGTCCCACATGAAAAAGGAAAACCACATCCTTTGTGCTGTGCAGTCAGAAAAGACAGAGGGCTATTTCTCCTCCCTTCAGGCTCTATGGCTTGGGTTTTTTTAAAGCAGCTCAGCCTTTGACAAACAAGAGCCATCTGTGGGCTGTCATCTTGTCCCTCCCAGTTGCAATGGCCATATAGATGCTGTCAAGCTCCGACTTCCACCTCCTGGTGGGTAACATGGGTCTATGCTCAAGTGGCACAATATGGTCTTTCACCCACCTGTCTCTTCTAAACAAAACCACAGTTCAATATCTTTACAGTTTTTACTTATTTTTTTAGCTTATCTGGGGGAAAAGGACACTCACTTTAATCCTCCCGCTGCTTAAATTCCTAAATATTTCTAAATAAATACTTCAGCCTATCCTTTCTGACCTTGAAGGACTTTTAGGCATAGTCAGGACTTTTAGGCAGGGGTGGCTAGAACCAAGACTGTCTGTCCTTATGCAGGCCAGATTGGTAGTTTTTTTCCCATGTACATTTTTGTCATATTCCATATTAAAGACCTTGTTAGAGAGCTCTACATTAGCACTGTGGCTTGTTCCTGTGCATGTTTCTGGCAGCTCCTAAGTCCTTGTGAACATCCCAAATGAGAAAGGAGTGGATTTACTATGTGAGATTGTCAGAGTTGTAACTTAGCCATTCAGAAAGTCACTGGAGGAAAGAGATTTTGCCAAAACCAGGTGCACATAAAGATCTCGCCCTGGGTTTTGACTGTGCTGAAACGCTGAACTAACCTCAGCCGCTGGAGAGTAACTTTGGAGCAAGTTAAGTGGCATGAAGTACTGGAACTAAAATTACAGCAAAAAGCCTACAGCTTTTAAGGGCATGAAACCTGATATTAATGTGCACCCAATATCATGCTTATTAATAACAGACACGGAAGAGTTAGCAGGGAAGGAAGGAACACAGGACTAGTGTGGCAAAAGTTATTTTAGATTTGTTTATTTGATTACCTGGTACACAGTAGGTGCCTCGTGCAGACAGAGCAGCGTAGGTTGTGCTCATCAGTATCAAAGCAATTAGCCGTACAAATGTAATATGAGTGATCTGTTACACCACTGAAATATCAACTGTTACTATATTGCTATTACATGCTCATCTTGTCAAATGACTAGGGAATAATCCTGGATGGGCAAATGCCAAAACCCTCTGTTCAGTCTTTGTCTTAGGGGGTAATAGCTCAATTTACCAATCTCATTTGGTGTATTTCAGTTTCAGATAAAAGTGCTTGAGTGAGCGTTTTGTGGGTTGATTTGAGGCTTTGCTGATATTGATCAAACTGGGCTGAAAATCCAGGGGAAGAAGTTGCAATTGCAAATTTCTGTGATTTAGAGATTTGGGATGGGATCCAGATCCAGCTTGGATTCCTTCACCTGGGTGTCTATGCTGGCAGCTCCAGCCAGGTGCATCTTGTCTCCTGATGCCCTCTGAGATGCCCTGTGTTCCCATGACACCTTGTCAGAGCTGGCAGAGAGGACACAGTGATTACAGTAGGTCCACGCCCTGATACACCAGAGAGCAAGGATATCTTGCACCATTTAAATCAGCACCGGGTTGACACTACAGATTGACTCCATGTTTGTAGAAATGTTTGGACAAATGAATCCCAATTCCAAGTTGGTGCAGACAGGAGCCTAATGAGCCTCTGAACTGAGCAGTTGTGATAGGGGAGTATCTGTTAGCTTCTGTCATACCCTGGGATGCCCTTGGGTACCCCAAGGCTGATTGTCATGCTCTTGGCCCTGTGATCATATTGAAGGATTGCTCACTGGCACTACATGTGAGTGGCTGAATTGAGTCTTGAATCACCACTGTTGGAAATTTAGACTTCTCACTGACACAGAGACTGATCTGCATCTTACACCAGCTGTGTGTGACAGTAGGAGAGCACTGAGTGTGTGTGGTCCTGTTGAGAAAGGGGTTCCCCTACATCCTGAGATCTGGCAACCCAGAACAACGGCTCCCAAGACCAGCAGGTGAACACCATCAGGCTTTTTTGGGAATGGACTCATGCATAAGAGACTTCATTCCTGCCAGTGAGGGTAGACTAGATTTGTCTCATGCTTATCCTAGGAATGATAGTTTTGAGATGGCTATGCAATAAGAAGTTAAATAAATGTTTGTGAGAAAACTTTTTCCTGACAACTTTCCCCAGGCTTCTCAGGCTTCCCTTATGGGTGGTAGGTGCCCAGGGAAATGTCTGCCTGCTGCTCCAGTGCCCAGCCACATCCATAGTGTGGCTTGCTGCGGTCTGCTCTTTCCATCTCTTGTGGCTGGCAAAGCCGTTTCCTGATGTAAGGAGGTGGTGTGCACTTGTATGTGGACATTTATTAGAGTTTGCTCAACACCCAGCAAATCCCAATATAAAAGCAAGGTTTGCAGGAGCTTTTCAACTCTGGCGCTGCTTCACCTGTCAGTTGTGGTATGATCTGGAGTTGCAGGTTCCTCAGCATATAGCAAGTTTTCAAGCTAATGATCAAGTAAATTATCAAGTATCCTGTTAATAATAGGTGGATAACTCAACTGACTATATTGATGAGCCCCTTTGTTTAGACCACAGACAAGTTTTTCTCTTGAGTTCTTGAGTTTTGGTCCTTGGTAGGTGGGCAGGTGTCTGTAAACTGGAACAAGCAGAGGTAAGCTGAATGGGTGAGACATTTGGAGATGTGTCTGACTCCAACCATACACCACAGATGAGAAAAACATTTTGAACTGCTACTCATGAGACCTTAGTTCTGTGCATGTGCATGTATGAATGTGTGTGAGCAAGGGAGGGATCAGAGACCTTACTGCACTATCCCTATGGAGAAACCCTTGCAGGCTCTTTCCACCTAACAAGTCCAGTGGCACCCCAAATAAACAGAAAAACATCCAGATTTTCTACCCATTAATTCTTTACAGAAAATCACTTTTCCTAGTACTGTGAGAAAACAAGAGAATTTATAATAGGAAGAAACACTGAATCTCTAGTTTTTTACCATGACACCTACAGATTCCTGTACCTTGCTCTTGTTCCGAGTGCACAAATCCTATACCCTTTTGTGCACCTTAATATAAGAGAATGTTGATGGTCTAGCTGGGAGGACAAGTGAAGGCAGCCTTTTGCTCTGTGGGGCAGTGAATCTGGATGTCCCTCATCTCCCCAATGTCACTGTAAAACATACATGCCTTTAATATAAAGACCTATTTCTTAAAACCTTCACCCCTCCATTGTCAAATGAAGTCAAAACTGGCTTGCACATTCAGAAGTTAGTGCAGGGAAATGACAGGCTGATAACATGGTCATTTAACTTTGTTTTTGTAGTGAAGTAGGGTAAAAATACCAATGACAACAAGCACTTACTGGGCTGAGCTCCTAGAGAGAAGCAGAGGTGATGGTGGTACTGTCAGAGCAGAAAAAAAATATTGTTCCCAAAGGGGCTGCTGGGAAACACCATCAATTCATCTCCTGGGTCCTCTGCATTTGGCAGCTCTGGAAGTTTCTGGGATGTAGTCACCAGATGTAACAGGTGCTCAGATGCCTCATTCATCCATTCTCCATTAGATGGGCTCATCTTTTACAAGAGGTTGCAGCTGAGGAGCACTCATGAATTTCTTCACAATCTTTTAACTGTGAGCAGGTAGCAGGAATGACCTATGACCAACTGAGGGTATTTCCTTCAACTCCATTTCCTAACATGCTCCTCCTGCCTCAAAGCTGTAGTCTGTGGGTAATGGGATTTGTCTGTGATAATCAATAATTCATTGCCTTATACATTTAATCTCCATATTTTCCTTGCAGAGTTTCTTTGCATATGGCTGAAACCACCAGAACGAAATGACCTTAGAAGTTACTGTAACAATGCATTTCTCCTCCCTGATCACTTCATTTTCTAATGAAGAGTCTTTATTCACCTGGGTGCTTTCCCAGCTAATGGGCTATTAAAAAATCCATCACTAATATAGTGAAAAATATGTTTTCTCCCTTCAGAACAAAGTCAGCAGCTCTCACATTAGCTGCACCTGGTGATGGCTGATGCAGCTAACCCTAGTTTTCCCTGCAGGCAAGGCCACATGTAATAAAGCCATAAACCTTACAGCTGGTTATTATTAATTGCAGCAACCTTTACAAACGGGTCTTGTCTGCCTGTACAGCTCCTTTTTCTTGTACCTGACTCCCACATTCAGTCCAGTTCTGTTGCTGTTGTTCCAGGAACTTGAGATGAAACTGGATAGCCCCAAAAAGGCAGCTGGGGGTGTTCAGCCATGAAAACATCCCAGCATGTTGGGTATTTCCAAGTTGTCAGGTTCTTGTTTCTGCTACCAGTGAGGAGCTCTCTGTGCTTCTCTTTGTGGACAGAGTCCTGTGGATCTCGCCTCTGCTGAAAACCCTGGAAGTCTAGTCAGTTAATTTATTTATCTGTCTATGTAGGTATATGAAGTAAAAGAAAACCATGTCAGGCTAGGGGGTTGTCGTGTAAGTAGGATAATTCACATAATGCATGTCTCTGGCACTCACTTCACTGAAGGACTAACTTTGTTCCATTTCTATGTAAGGCAAGGCTAAAGCCATACACAACTGGACAGAGATCCTCAGAAATGAAGCCTGAACATAAAAATGTCCCATCTCTCAGACAGTGGCTGCTGGAAAGGCTTCTTGTCCAGCCAGGTCTCTGGTCTCAGTCTTCAGGCAATTAATCTCTTTGGAAATGTAAGAAGATAGTGAGGAAATCTGGGATTTTCAGGATACCCACAGCATCTTCGACCAAGTATTTTGGGTCCAAAATCCATGACAACCATGGATTGGACTTCCAAAGTCAGCTCTGAATGTTTTTGCTGGATAATATCACACCATCTCACCTTCCTGTTCCTGTGCAGGAAAATTTTTACAGGATATGTTTGGATACAGTCTCTCTTCACTGAAAACTTATATGGGATAATTTTATGAAACAAGGAGCATATAAATCCAAGTTAACACACATTGATTCTCTGTCCCAGGAGAACACAATGCTCATCCTCAATAGTCATCCTGAAACATCTACATTCTCAAAATGTTTTGTGAGCTTCGAGTCTTTGCTGTGAATTTCAGTAGTCTTTATCTTTCTGGATTCATTGACATTTCCAAGCTTTGTGCTGTTGAAGGACTCTGATTGCTGGCAACCACCTCTCTTCTTGTCCTTTATCTGAAGTACTGGAGACTGGAAATACAAGAGCCCTACACTCTCATATGTCGCAGTGCATCACCATCACTGTGGAATTGCTCTAGTATAGCAGGAGATGGAAAAGCCCAGTAGAGCATCTTGACAGGACTGGCAGATATTTCTAATTGTTTAAGAGCATCACTTAAATAGCCTTAAATCAGTCAGCGCTGACACAGGACTGTATTTGTCCTCAAATCCAGAGAGCTCTCTCTGCATTTTAATGTGTAGCTTGAGTGTATGCAATTTGCTGGTGCAGCTGGCTCAGCTAAGTGAAAGTTTATCACTTAAAGAGCTTGGTGGTGTCATCTGTACCTAGGGATTTGCTTGTATGGGCTTTCTCTGTCTGTCGCTATGTGATGGTTGCATTTTAAAAGCTTGCAATGTTTTATTGAAAAATCATGTCTAGGAATGCCAGGCTGCATGCAGTAATTATTAGCATGAAGTTTATCTAAAAGTCTATGTGTTGGGGCAGGGTTTGCTTTATTTTTATTTATTTTTATTTATTTTTATTTATTTTTGTCCACTGCAAGGCTGCTTACATTTCATAGTCAGTTTTACCTGTAGGAATCTGAAGCATCATTGACCTCTGTGGCACTACAGAGAATTAATACATTGGTGCAACAAGGCAAAGCCATTCATACTCCCAGGGCCCTACTTTCAACAGAAATTCTTCAAACACGGATAAAAACCCTCTCACTTGCAGTTTAAGAATGGGGATAATTAGAGTTAGAGCTGCTGTTTTAAATCATACAGGTTTTCATAGTACTTATTGCATTTTGTTTGTGGGAGAATTAAAAGGTAACACATTTAAACGAGTGGCTCAAACTCACGTGATGGAGAAGTAACAGAGTTTGCTTGGGGCAGAAGAGAAAAGGGGATAGTACAAAGAGGGCTGCCAGTGCACCAAGGCAGTTTAATCTCTCCTTATGTTAGACTTCTCCACTGTAATCAGTACCTCAACCCAAACCTTCCCCTCATGTCCCTGTCTGTACCCCTATACCACTAAAGAGAACAGTCCAGGGTCTCTTATTTCCCTCTGAGACAGAGTGGTGCAACATAGTTTGTGCCCACATGCTAAAACTCTTCTTTGCTCCCATGTGAGCAAGCCCTTTTAGACTGGTATCTCAGACCCTCTTGCCCTCTCTCTGATATGCAGCCTGCAAGTGCTGAATTGTATTTGGTTTATGTTGCAGTCATAGTGTGACTGATGCATATTAAGCTTTTCCATAGAATTCTAATTGTAGCATGTATCTTTCTCTTTGTCACTGAATGGCTGTCCTTCTCTGGACTTCAGCAATAAGATTTTCTTTCTATCTCCCCTCTCTCTCCTGTCCCTTTCATTTTGCTCATACATTTCCATATGACCCACTCTTTCTTCTTTTTCTCCTAGTCCTCATGTCCACACCAATGTATGCTTTCCTTCCCTTTGCTTCCCTTTTCATTTACTTGGGTCTGTGACCCATTCCATTTTTCTGTGGCTGCAGAAGCAACAAGTTTGCATGATGCCAGAAGTTAGCTCCAAAATATAATAATAGCCATACTCCTGGAACCGAGGAACTTCTTGCAGCATCCATTCTGATACAAAGATCTTACTCCCCAAGATATTTGTTTTATCGACTGTAGCAGTGTGTTCCACGTGTTTTGGATCTCCCCAAGTCTCGTGGGGTTTCAGGCTAAACCCTCGAGAATTCTAGAGGGAACAGCGAGGGATTGTGTTACACGAATGTCAGTCTGGCTTTTCCCACGCCCCCCTCTCCTTCAATTGGTGGACTGGCTATTCCCTTCCCCTTGCTCCGCCCCGAGGGATAAAAGAGAGATGGTGGGCGGAGAGACGCTCTCTTTCCACTTAGGTTTCTAGGAAGGAACATCGGTGTCGCTAATAGAACTTAATAAAATCGGGACCGAAACCTAAGTTGAAGTGCGCATCTTTTCCTTCACCTCGTCCGGGATCTGCAAAGAGGAGCTCAGAAGGTAAACGAGCTGGCTTTCTAACTTGCTGGGGGAAGCCTTGCATCTAAACCGCTCGCTGCTTCTCGACTGCGGCGTGTCTGGACTTCTCCCAGCCACGTGGTCTTGGCTCTGCCACGGACGCTGAGAAGCCGAGTTCTGGAGCAGAGCTGCCGGAAGGCATAAAGCACCCCGATAATCGACATCATCTTTCCCTGATCTTCCTCACTGAGGCCAGGTCCTGGCCCTCTCCCAGCAGTAGCAGCAAGGAACTCGGGTCTGCCTGGCTGAATCCTCACACTTCCTCTCCTGGGACAAGCCATTCATTCAGACACTGACAACCTTTTCTCATCTGACAGAAATAAGGAAAGCCAAAGACAACTGTCCCTGTACCCATGAGAAATGTCCAGGTCTGCTGCCTCCAGCTGACTCATACTATAATGAGCTATCCCTTCTAAGAAGTTTTTGTTTTCTTTCTTATTTCCCTTTCTCCTTTCCCTTTCTCCTCACCACTCTTTTCTTGCTTCTGTTGTCTCCTGTTTCCCTCTCTTTACATTACTTTTATTTTGTGTGCATGCTGGTACAGCAGATGGGAAAGTCTCCACTTAACCATGTTGATCTGAGTGGAAATGCCAGCAACCTGTTCTCTGCCAAATACTTTATAGACTTATCCCTGTCTGGAATCATCTCAGGCTCCTTAAGTTGGTGCAACAACATTCACAGGTTCGGATGTCGCAAGGAAGCAAAACATTTCAGTATCTCCCTCAAGTGGGGAAACACTTAATGACCAGCAGTCAGTACTGCTGCTTAAGAAGGAACAAAAGAGATGTAGGGAAATTAGTCAAATAAAAACTAACAGATGTTTGTCCTTCTCTTAAGAAAGGTCACCACAAGTAGTGCTGGAGGAAGGGGATTAAACTTGAAGGACCTTCAGACTGCAGATCCTCCAGAATCAGACATGAAACTCACCCTTTTTTACCTTATTGTTGACAATCCTTAGCACCAAGCTTTGGCATACGACAGAGAATTTAAAGCCAAAAACTCTTCCATCCTCTCAAAAATGTGGTAAATGGAAATCAACTTCAGTAGTGCAAAACATGAAACCACATACTCTTTGAGTGTCTCGACATCACTAGATAAAAGAGAACCAGGCCAAGCCCAGGGGCTGATTATCTGCACTCTGTTATTTCACTCCCAACTCCATTTTGGAGGATGTCAACTGGTTCTATCCAATGCACTTCTACATGACAGTATGAGTGTGAGTTGGTCTGGGCTTCTTGGCCTCATCTTTATCCAGCAGTGTAGAAATATACAACAAAAAGCAGATGAATTCTTTTTCTCTGATGGAGAATAAAAAGGGGGGTGTACAGAAGTATGCTAGGTAGCCACAGGGCAAATATGAGCCCCAAGAACATGATGTAAGCATGAGGAAATCCATTGTGATTTGGAGATTTACCGGTCAAGTAATTTCTTGACAAGGCAAGAAAATAGGCCATTGCTGATTTTTCTTTCACTTGAGCTGAAACACTGTAGAGTTCTAAAGATGAGTTCAGCCTCAAGTGGAGGATGGTCAGGATGATCAAAGCAAATGGAGACACTGCCAGGAATATGTCATACATTTAACCTAGCAAAAACTAAACCAAAAATGTATCCCCTCAGCAGCATACCTGGCAGACAACCTCTAGATGGAGAAAACAGCTTTGAGAAGCACAGGAGAGAGTCAAACAGGAGAGCGGGAACGGGAAACTTATTTCCTGCCATCAAAGACCTGTCACCTGGAAAAGCAGTGTCAAAGAAATCTTTTCTTAATTAGTGTAAACCCTTTCCAGGCAACTCGGATTTGTTTGCATAGATGGACATATGGTGATGTTGTTGTTAGCAAAAAGCACCATTTCCCAGAAGACCTCTTCCAATGCTGTGTCCCTGCAGTATTCATGAGTGAGAACTGGAAGATTTAAGATGTGATGTGTCTTGCCCAAGTGTAGTTGTTTGTGAGATAGAAAAAAGGTTAGAGCTAATCACCCTGAGCTGCCATTAAAGGCAATGGGAGCAATTCCTGTCAGGATGACTCACAGAGCAGGACGATGCCTTGGCTGACAGAAGCACTGACCCAGTGTCTGTCCACCAGCTGGGGATGCTTGGCTGGTGGAGTGAGTGCTGCTGTGCTGCAGGCAACCAGCCTGGGCAGAGATCAAGGAAAAAGGAGTCAATCTTTGCAAGGACAGAGCAAAACCCATCTGGAGGGGGAGAGCCAACCTGAAGCAGCTCTTGCAATGGGGTGCACTGGGGAAACGTCAAGGAGCTGGAGTTGGTTTCCTACACCAAAGATCTGGGGAAAATGATGTCTTATCTTGCATTGAATTCTGTGGTAAGAAATGACACCATGTTTAATGTGCTGGAGTGTTTTCTTAAATGGGCTTCCTTCATAGCCCTCCAGCTTGGGACATGCATCTCCAGCCAAGATTGTCCAAAGTGCATCTCCTGCACTGGAGTTTTATAGCGGACCATGGACAGAGGTACTTGAGATTCATCCACATCTTCACTTTGTGACCTCTTTACATTTCTCTGAACCTTGCACTGTTATGATTTCTATCCTAATATGTTTTGGGAAAAGGAAATCCTTGCTCTTCAGGCACTGACTTACAGATTTCCACACAGTCACAGTTCAAACTTTGTCTTGACAGCCATTCCATATAGGTTATTGTACACCACAGTATGGTATAGAAATATTGAGGCCTAAGTAAACTGACTAATTTTAATTAATTAAATTAATTAATTAATCTTAATTCAGTCCAGGAAGGCATTTGTCCACACCAAGACACAACTTCATGCTCATGAATTTGAATTTCTTAAGACTTATGCTCTTCATTCTCACTGCTCTTCCTACTCAGACTTACTTTTTTACCTATTTCATCCCATAGAAATTAAGATAATTTTCAACATCCTATTCTTTCTTTCTTGGGTTTGATCACTTACTAAATACTCTGATTGGAGTTTGAAAATCTAGCATCAGTGCAGTTTGTATCTCATTTTATATATTTCCACAGTTTCTAGAGGCAGCTGGTCAATCCCTTAGTGCCTGAGCAAAAGTCCCCAGAGCAGCAGAACAATCTGACTCTGTTCTGTTACCATCTCCACTTATGGTACACCTTTTCTGAAATGATAAAATTTGATTGCTTCTTATACATTTGTGTATGAGAAGAAGGTGTAATACTGTCTTCTATTGAAAGATTATATTTGCCTTCAAATCAATTTCAATTTCTCATGAATCTTCAATAAAATTTTATTTCATCTTTATTTTTGGGTATTACATTTTCATCACCTCATTCTGCTTGAAAGATTGGAATTCTCCTGATGCCCTCCACTATGATAAATTAGTTATAATTTGAAGCATTTTGTTTGATGGTAGAGAGTGGGTTTAATCCTAAATATTTTAATAGGAACCTTTTACTTTCTTTAGTGGAATGTTGAAGGGTTTGAATTTTGCTAGATCTCTTTCTTCTCCTCATACAAATGGAAATGCTCAGGACCCCAGCCAGTGTGCAGTAATCTCCCAAGGAACTTGTGCAGAATTTCTCAAAATGCAATGTCAGCCTTTCTGCTCTTACACTCTTGTTTATGCATGCTGGTTGTGCTTGCACAGAACACAGACATTTGCATTTTGGGAAGGGGCCCACATTTGAGAATGATGTTTTGTGACAGCTTTCTATTTTCCTTTGAAGATGTGAACTTTTCAATAGCACATTTGATCTGACAAACAACAGATTTGATGTTTTTTCTTACACACTGTCATCTGAGAAGAATCTGTGGAGCCCACCAGCCTGCACACCACAGGGTTAGAAACATTATTTTACTATCCCAGCATCAGGCCAAAATCCTGTTCTTAATTTCACAGCTGTCAGTAGTGATTTTTGAAATATTTTCTGTATGTTTTTCCCAAGTGTGAAAAATAGACAGCTTGTCAACTTCTTTAAAAAGACAGCATGCCAAAGGTTTTACCTGTCACCTCAGGCCAAAGGGAGAGTCACAATGAAACTGGAAGCAGAAATTTTCTCATAATAGGGATGTCAAGCAAAATGTAGCAAGATGTAGGACAAGAGGTATCTGGGTTTGAATTTTCCCCTATTGAAGAATGCTCATCAGAACAGGTATGGATTTTGATACATCAGTTAGGGAACAAGTTTCACTTTCTTATACTTCAGATCTACATTACAATTTCATGATGGAGCAGAGTTAGTCCTGAATATGTTATTTTTTAAAATCCATTATTTATTAAAACCATTATCGAGATATTAACGGTATAGGAATATACAAGATGTTAGTTTTGAGAGGTTTGGTGCTGTTTGCTAAATATGTATTCATTGATTTTGCAAATTAAGATCTGTGGTCATGTACATAAATATGTAAAAAAATTATTAAATAAATAAATATGAGAGTGTATATGTTCCTGCATTTTGTGTATATGTGTGTGTGTGTGTGTGTGTGTGTGTGTGTATACTTAACTCACTTATTGTGGTTAAAGTATTTTGTTTATCTGCTGCTATCTTTAATTACTGGATGTGAATTATAAAATCCAAGACTAATAAATCACAGAATGGATAGGGTTGGAAGGCGCCTCTATAGATCATCCCATCCAACACATCTGCTAAAGCAGGCTCACCTGGAGCATGTTACTTAGGATTGTATCCATATGGGTTTTGAATATTTTTAATGAGAAGACTTGTCTGGACAGTCTGTTCCAGTGCATGGTCACAATGCACAGGAAAGAAGTTCTTCCTCATTTTCAGGTGGAACTTCCTGTACATATTTCTGCCCATTGCCCCTTGTCCTATTGCTTGGCACCCCTGAGAGGAGTCTGGATCCCTTCTCTGGTATCGCCAGAGCACTAACATAAATTAGCAGCAATCCCAAATTTTTGCTGTTCTTCCCTTTGTTACTTGATTACTTGAAGAAATAAGGAATCAGGATGGCACTCTGAAGGCAAGTATATTATAGTACTATGTGATGGTGATGATAATGCCTGTTATAAACCAGTAATTAAATATCTTGAAATGTCTGTGTCTTGTGTTTTACTGTCTGTAAAACACAAAGTTCTTGGCTGTGAGACACAGTCTAAGCAACAGAGACATAGTTCTTTGTGACTTCTGAGGCTCCTTCCTGGTACAGCAGTTCAAAGTAGATTAATTTGTTCTCAGACATTTCAAATTTCAAATTTCAAATGGTGATTTGGCCATAACTTTCCATTCACAGAACACAGAATCACAGAATACCTTGAGTTGGAAGGAACCCACAAGGATCATCAAAGTTCAACTCCTGGCCCTGCAGAGGACACCCCAAGTCACACCATGTGCCTGAGAGCATTGTCCATGTTTCTTGAACGCTGTCAAGCTTAGTGCTCTAACCACTTTCCTGGGAGCCTGTTCTAGTGCCCAATCTCCTCATTCTCTGGGTGAAGAACCTTTTCCTGATATCCAACCTAAACCTCTTCTGACTCAGCTTCTTGCCATCCCCTTAGTTCCTGTCACTGATCACAGAAGCAAAGACATCAATGCTGGCCCCTTCTCTTCCCCTCACAAAGAAGCTGTGACTGCAGTGAGGACTCCCCTCAGTCTCCTCCAGGCTGAACAGACCAAGTGACCTCAGCCACTCCTCACACAGCTTCTTCCTAAGGCCCAAGCACTCCTTTGAACACTCACTAAGAGTTTAATACCTTTTTTATGTTGTGGCACCCACAACTGCCCCCAGCACTGGAGGTGAGGCCACCCCAGCTCAGAGCAGAGCAGGACAATCCCCTCCCTTGCCTGGCTGTGATGCTGTGCCTGATGCTCCCCAGGACAGGGTTGGCCCTCCTGGCTGCCAGGGCACTGCTGAGTCATGTTCAGCTTGCCACTGATCAGAACCCCCAGGTGCTTTCCTAAGGTGCTGCTTTCCAGACTCTCATTCCCCAGTCTGTCTGTACCTCCAGGTTTGTCCTTCTCTAGGTGCCAAACCCGGCACTTGTCTTTGTTAAATTTCATATGGTTGGTGATTGCCCAGTCCTCTAATTTGTCAAGATATTTCTGCAGGGCTTCTTTGCCTTCAAGGGAGTAAACAGCCCCTCACAATTCCTGGAAATATAAATAGTATAGATATACTAAAATAATACTACTCATAGAGGTTTCATAAGTCCCTGATTTTTGCAGCTTTCTGAGAAAGTCTCTGGCATTCATGCCTAGAATGTTAATTTTTCTTTGCTGAGTGACCCTGGTTCCCTATGAAAAATACAGCTGAGTCAGTTGTAGCCATGATCAGCGCAATATTTTCCCTCTGGTTCTCTGCTCCTTGGACTATCAAGGTAAGAAAGTTGTCATAGATATTAGTGGAGAGCAGGGCAGGGAAGATGGGCAGGTGTCAGGGTATTCTTGATGGCCAAGCATCTCAGGAATGATTGCTGTCATTGTCCCTTCTTTTCTGATCAGGGACAAATCCTCTGTCAACATGTCAAACTGTCTCCAAAGCTACCTTACACACATGGGCCCTGTCCTTAGATGAGGTACAGACTGCAGGGGTGGAAACAGCAAGGTGTAATAGACCAGGAGAGGCATAGGAGGGGGAGTATTTTGCTTTGGCAGCTTCCTTTTATCAGTGAGTTTCTCCGGATCTATCTTGCAAGTTTGGTTGACTGTGTGCAGTCTTGCTCTAGAAGAATCTTAAAAGAGAACAGTGGCCTAAGGATTTTCAGTAAGAGATCCTGTGGCTTTTAAAAGCTCTTACTGATGGTTTATTCAGGGAAAAAGGCCTTATTTGGGTAGTAGTGTTGGGAAAGGCTTGTCTAGATGTGCTCTGTCTTTGCCTCAGCATGCTGGTGACCATGGTGTCAGCTCTGTTGATGATGGGTTGGGAGTAGCTCTACCCACGGGCATTTGCAGTGCCTTGGATTTAAGCCAAGAGTCATCTCTGTGGTGGATGGTGGCTTTGAGGGCCTGATTTTTCTCATGGCTGTGGATAATCCCAAAATAATATGTGGGGAGACAACAATAACACTTTTCAGTAGTATGAATGTTTTGACCCTTGCCAGTGTGAAGTGCATCACTGGAATTGGTGTCTGAAGCACATCCAGCATTTCCATATTTTTTCTCTTCCACAGCACAACCCAAAGAACAAATTCTTCTCTCCATTGCCAAGCTGCCCATGTCATGTCCTCCTGTGCTGCTGAGCTTTGCTGATTTTGGATCAGGTCTCCAGGATCCCTCCAGAAAGACAGACCATGCAAGCCCTAGAACAGATGGTCAGAAAGTAGCAAGACACCACAGACCATGTCAGTAGTCCTTGAGTTCATCTTGCTCCTTGCAAGCATGTAGATTCTCCCTGTGAGAGCATGGGCTGCTGCTTGCTCTGACGGCCCTGTCAGTAAATGTCACAATGAGAGATGGTTCTGCAGATGGGCATCACCTCCTTTGTCTTTGGGCATTGGCTTGAATGTCCCATTCTTCTGAGAAAGGGGTAACATGTTCTCCTACGCCGTTTCCAGCTGGCCCACATGCCCATCCACTCTTACATTTCCCAGGGAAATCTTCACCTACAGAGCCCAGCTAGCTCAGGTGTAAGTAGATACCACTAGGAATTTGAAGGGAAAGGAACTGGGAAGCAGTCAGTCTGGAATTGTACCTGGCACTAACAAATCTGCAAATTCTGCAAGCTTCAATGTCTTCAGTGTTTAGGGGAATGACATTAAGAAAAGGGAAAAAAATAAGCCTATCTGAGAGCACTGTATTTTAGAGCATATTCTCATTCATTAATTGTGTTTATATTTTCTTTTTTTAATGGTGAGGGACCACCAGAAGAGATTGCTCCAGCTGCAGTAATAAAGATCAGAAGATGTATGATGGCTGGTTCTTGAACTGGATTATTTTTCTCATTCCTTCTGGATTGTTTGTCCTTGTAGTTGCCAAAAAATGCTAACTTACAGCATGTAAGCAGTATCTCACCAATGACCGAAACATCCTTAAACATCCTGAAACTCTGGTGAGAGGCTGTTTACAAGAAACTAAACTCAATAAAGTATTTATCTGTTATGGAAGGCATTTTGGGCTGGGCATCAGAAGGGTCCTGGTGCTGGCATGCCAGAGACAGCCAGGCTCCTTGCCTCCAGAACTGAAAGCTGGTGATAATGTAAGAGAAATCTGGAGAGATCAAAGATCCCCTCTTTAGGGGTCCCTTTGCCAAAATTTTTGTAATGAAGCACAGCTCCACACTGAGTGAATCATCCCCAGTTGCATCTACCATGGCTGCTCAGGAGACATAATAACATCCAACAGTTAACATGCTCAGCATCTCAGCGTCTCAAAATGCAGAGAACAAACATGACAAGCAAACCTGCCAGCCACCAGCATTCAAGCTTTGAGTGACACAATATGAGAGGTGGACCAAGGTCCAGAGCATTATTTCTCAGCTTCAGAAGTAAAGGCTCACATTTTCCTCCTTATGTAACCAGGTCCCTGTGTTAGGGACCTAACATCCTTCCAGCTGTAAAATCAAAAGGAGAAGCAGTGGTGGAAATCTGACCGCTTTTCCTGAAAGACAGAAAGGCAAATTGGAACAAAGAAAGTTACTTAAGTTCTTTGGCCTCATTAAGCTTTTGACAGGTGGATGAACAGATGTAGCTACATAACACCAGCTGAATGCAATTAAATACACTGCTTGTCTTTTCAGATGTCCAGGAAGGTTCCTGTATATACACAGCACAACATGTGAGAGTGACAGGACTGCACAGCATGTTGGGACAGTCATAGTGCCTGGCAGGTCATGCTCAGTACTGGCCAGGAAGCTGAAGCGCCTCAAACAATACTGGATTCTCAGGAAATCTGTGCTTGCACATCATTTACACTGTCTTTTAAACAGACCATCATTTAAACTGCCTCAGATACAATGCAGGAGTTCAAAACATTAGCTCAGAGATGGTTTCACTGTCAAAACAGCATCTGACTTCTCTTGACTGTGATTACACTTGGTTTTTTGGGATAGATCTTATTTCCACTCCTATCAGCAGCAGGTCATTTCTATCTTGCCCATCCCAAAGGACCAAGAGAAGTGTCAACACCTCTAAGATGAAGAAAAAGTCTGATGCCTGCTCTGCTGCCAGCACAGCATGCTGTTGTAGCAAAAAGGAATAGGTACCTCAGAAGGAGATGCTGATCAGCAAAATCTGCACCCCTTTCTCCCAACATACTTAGGAGCCAAAGCAAAATATAAGCTATTGTGACAGGATGTATGATGAGGAAGACAGAGGATGTATCATGAAAATTAATGGGATAATGCATTGATTTAAATAAAAATAATAAAATCATAGAATGATGAAATTGTTTGGAACCTTAGAGATCATCTAGTTTCAATTTCCCTGCTATGGTCAGGGATACATTTCATTAGACCATTAGGCTCAAAGCCCCATCCAGCCTGGCCTTGAACACTTCCAAGGGTGGAGCATATGCAACTTCTTTGGGCAACCTGTTCCAGTGCCTCACTACCCCCATAGTAAAGAATTTCTTGCCCTCTTTCAGTTTCAAGCTTTTTCCCCTTGTCCTATCACTACATTGTCTAAAGTCCCTTCCCACCTCTTCTGTAGCCTCCTTAAGGTACTGGAAGGTGCTATAAGATATCCCTGAAGCCTTTTTTTCTCCAGACTGAAATACCCCCAACTCTCTCAGCCTGTCTTCGTGGGAGAGGTGCTCCAGCCCTCTGACCATCATCATGGCCTTTCTCCAGACTTGCTACAAAAGCTCCAAGTCTTTCTCATATTGGAGGCCCTGGAGCTGGGCAGAGCTCTTTTGGTGCGATCTCATGAGAGCGGAGCAGAGGGGGAGGATCACAGTCATGCAATGCTCACTGCCACATCACTCCATCAGGAAGTCACAGCCACACGTGGTCTCAAACTGGGGCTTAAAAGCTGATGTGAAAAGTGGAATTTCCTTCTGCTGTCTCTATATGACTCTAGCACAACTTTGAGCTGAAAAATTAACTTTGTCTGAAAGTACCAGCAGTTCCTTGAATGACAGGAAAATGTACATATGAAGGTAGATCATTTGCTGCTGCTTAAGGGTTCCAGTAACTTAAAGACTTCATTTCCTCTTCTTATGCCTCCTTCAAGATCACAAGTTTACTATTGCTTTAATTTTCTATGCACATAGCTATTCTTAGATTTTGCCTCCTGGAAATTTGAGGAAACATATCAAAGTACTTTTTAAGGGGAATGTAGTCCCTTGAGGGAACTAGAGGCATTGCTAGCAATTTAACTGTCAGGAGCTTTATTATTTTAGAATAGATATGTTGGTACTTTTTAAACTACATTTTTTACTATGATATTTCCACAGTGAAGAACCCTAATCTTCAGCTCCCTGAGTAGAGACATGCAAGAACAGTAAATGGAAAAAAGGCAGTAAATGGGAATGTGGCATGTTATACAAGTGTTGTGGAAAGTTCATGAGAAGATCCCTAACAAGCATGGTCTTGAATCCTTTTTAAAGTAAATAATAATTTACAAATTCTATTACTTTATCTGCACCTCAGATTTTGATTCATGGTCCCCACTATTTTGTCAGTAAAGTGAGTAAGGCAGCAGGATGTTCTCACACCTCTAAGAACATTTCAGTCTTGTGAAATGATGGCCCACTTACAGAAACTCAGTATCTGTTTCTTGTTCTTTCTCCCCTGCACTCAGAGGAGATCCCTTGTTAGCTGTGCAATCAATAAAAAAACGTATCTTCAGCCACAAGCAAATCTAGTTTATTAAAACACAAGTCTGACAGTTTATTCAATTGCCAACAAAGCTGTAGTAGGGTCAATACAAAAAGGTGACCTCATAAGTGAGATACATATATCCTCTAAATGTAAATTATCTGATAATCAGATGCACTGGACAAAGACAGAAGCATACTGGTGAGATTAGGCTGGCTAATTTCTTGCATTCTCTTGCAGTCTTTGAAGTGGGTGATGTCTCATGAGAAGCTTCAAGCTTGTCACATGTTGCAGCTCAGGTCTACTCCTGACAGGTGAAAACCACAGAAAAAGAGTGTGCCCCTTCCTTCCAATTACATGCCTGCTGTATCTGCATGGTTACCATTTCAATCATATTCCTATTGCAAACCACTGCTAATATTCACTTTTTCATCAACAGCATGGGATCAAGGAGCTCATGTGGCACCATTAGGTCAGCTCTCAGGTATGCTGCTACAATATTGAAATAAGGATTTGGAGCATGAACTTTAGTGAAGACTTCTGATAAACCTCCGTGCTTACATCAAAGGCATCATGAAGTGACTGAAATAGATTGAACATAACCCTTAGATAGCCAAGAAAAAAATGTGCCTTTCCCAGTGATTTGCCAAGTACTTTTCCACCTGACCAGCAATGATTTGTTTTCTGCATATTTCAGACATAGCTAAAAATAGCTTGCTGCTGTTATTTTTGTTAGGGAGCAATAACATTCAGTTTATGGAGTTCTTTTCTCCATAAAAAGTTCAGAGCAAGTATCTTCAAAGGCAGAAACTTTCCTTTGCTTGAATTTCACAGTGAGGGAAGGCTTTCAGCATTTTTGTGAGTTTTCGTATAAGCCCAACTGCTTTCTTGGAAATTATGACTAAAGTTCTTGTCTGTTTTTAGTAAAAGATGAGGTGATTAAACCCAAAATCTAAATATGGTCTGAGTTTGGAGCCTATTTTCTCTTAGGTCTGATTATTAGAAATCATATTTTAGAAAATATTCAGAGGTTTACAAAGCCATTTGATGAAATTTTCCAAAGTACACAAAGATTCCCATCACTTTCTAAAAAAACTCTCCTCAGATGCTTTTGTTGCCCATCTGTATATTTGTTGTCATCCTGTATCTAAGTGCTTCCCTGTTGCACTCTTTCATGTTTGATGTAGGAAACTTGAACCAACAAGAAGTTAATCCTATGAAAAAAGGGATCATTTTCCTCCTCAGAGGAGACTGAATATGAGGGATTGTAAATGCCTTTGGCAGCAGTTTGGTGTCAGACTGATTTACCTGTGCAGAGGAAACCACTCCCCAGCTAGCTTTTTGGACTAAAATAATTTTAAGAAGTTTGTCTTTGGATCCCTGCATGGGAATGGAACTGCTTAGCCTCAGCTTTGTGAAAAGCACTGGCAATACGGGGCACAAAAACAAAGTGTTGCAATGACCTTGAAGGAATTGACACCACATGGTGAGCTTCAGCATGCAGCCCAGCTCTCTGGGCACCCGCATCCTGCCCTCACTGCCAGCAATCACCTTGCTCACAACACTCCAAGATGATTCTACTTGCTTGAAATCATTCTTTCACTTGACAGCCCGTGAAATGTTAGGCAGAATACCTTGGTGGCTGGCCTGGAGTGGAAAATTTAGAAATGTTAGAGAATTCCGAGCAGCTTGAGCCAGTGCTGGGTCCTGTTTGCCCCTCTTCCTGCTTTTAAAGTCAGCCTGGGTAGAAAGTGTCAGTGATGCTTTACATTTCTTTAATGTGCAACTCCTTTGCTGGTGCTTGCAAGGGGAACTGGCAGGGGACCTGAGAATGTGTAGGGAATCACAGTGTCTGAACCCCTGCAGATGGAGGAAAATGGAGCGCTGAGAGGTTCGGGCAGATGCTGAAGTGGTCAGGTGAGCAATTTCCCTTTCAAGTCACTCAGTTTTGTGAAATGATACCAAGGGACTCCCATGGCAAGGTGGATTCCTTTCAATGCCTTGTCCTTGTCCTCCTGGGCAGGGTGAACAACAGAGGTATCTCTACACTGCTAAACAGAAGACAACCAGGGATCATACCCAGCCACTGGACCTCTGATCACCCTGACTCAGTTTTGGTCACTCACAGAGCTCTCTCCCAGAGACTTCTGCTCCAGAGATGCCTGACAGTGAGCAGCAGATCTGCAGGCTGGCCAGCAGCACAGCACACAGCCTTTGTCATTGAATCATATGAGCTCAGTCTAGATCCCATCAGGACTTTATATATATATATA
>VWYI01005076.1:0-11755 GCA_013399455.1 Anthoscopus minutus
ATTGGGGATACAAGCACTGTAACATCACTTTAGGACACACAGATTTTAAGATTTCCTGCTAATAAGTGATTTGATGCTAATGTAAAAACTTAAATGAATTTGCACTTGAATTAGACCTGCAATCATGCTGGTACACTGGTTATCAGTAAGGTTGATTTCTTTTTGTGAAATGAAAATTGTGAAATGTAATTTCTTCACTAGATCTCTAGTTGCACTTTTTCTTTGTTGCCTGTTGCTTGTCTCTGTCTGCAAAGTTTTCAGTATTCTCAGCCAAAGTTTCTATGCAGTCAATGTTAATTTGAAAATGCGTCAAATTGAACCATCTTCTTCATTCTGATTCATTATGGTATTGCCAGTCTTCTGCATATGTGTTTAATTACTCAGCAGGTATTTACATTGGCACATGTCCAAACATTGACAAAATAAGAAAAGCTATATTGAAATACACACAGGAGTTTTCCAATAAGCTTTTCTTACTATAAACAGCACCAGATGTACTAGAAGAAGTTGTAGAACATTAATCATGTAATGTCTTTCATAGTCTTGTAATATCTTTCTTTTCAGAAAAGTTTCTTTCCAAACTGAAGCAGTTATCTGACTCAGATTTTTTTTCCTTTTTTATTTTTTTGCTTTACTAGCTATAGTCGCATACATTATTAGTCATACTGGAACATGTTTTTTCTCTAATCCTGTAGTTCCTTTGCACTGATGATATATGAAGGCTGTGCGGTGCCTTCATGTCTTATTAGGTTTTGTATCTTAACTCAGGAAAACATCCATACACCTTCTACTCAAGCTTCACTTACAATCTCACAGGATTAAGTTTTTGGCACACAGATCAATCTCTTTCTTTACTGTTCATTTGCTCAGGACAGAAGCATGTGCTCAGATGCTTTTTTTTTAATCAGAAATATAGTTACATAGTCATGGTTATCTGAAACTCATGTTCCTACTGGCCACAGCAGATGCAGGTAGATCAAAGCACTTCAAGTTCTGAAGAACCGACTGTATATAACTTCCTTTCCTGTATATCTCAGATTAGGTGCTATAATATTAGCAAGATTTGCACATCATTGTGCTGCTAATTTGAAAATTTCACCTCCCCATGTAGCTATCTCATTTTGCACACACAAGCTGCATGCCAGTGATCAAGCTGTGACTTCAGTGACCTGTTAGAGCATTGATTTATGCATCACATGGTTCTCTTAATATCTTGTTTTGATTTTGATCTGTTCCAGATTATTCCTGAAGCTGTCTCAGGTACCAGCTGACCCAGAAACTGAGAACTAACTTCTTCTTGCCCCTCCTGCTGGCTCAGTTTTTTTGTCCCTCCTGCTGGCTCAGACACAAAAGGTGTATGGAGGAGCCAGGTAGGACTGAGGTGCATTCATTAGCTTATTGTGTAAATATGTGAATAGGTAAAATTATGCAAAAATCATTAACATGTAAAAACTCAAGAATCAATGGAGAAAATCAAAACAGAAGAGATAAAATGAACAGAAAAGAGAATAAGTGTTTTAAGTTCCAACACTGAATGAAGCAGGTTCATAAAAGACTGAGAAACTGTGGTTCAAACCAGTAATTTCAAACCAGACAGAAACTAGTATGAGGAAATCTGAAGATCATAGTGAAGCCATCCTGCTGCCTAAAAGGATAGATTAATCTCTCTGCAGCATTGTGGACCCTTAATCTGTCCTAAAAGCTGTGGTTAAGAAGTGAGATGAGCAATGAGGAAAAGCTGCTTGGTGGCAATAATACAGTGCTGCAATAAGACAGAAAAGAGATGCAAAAAGATAAAGTAAATTAGATTTAAACTGTTAGTGACTACAGTACAAGACATGATCAAGATTTTATATTTTCTCCTTCCCTTTGCTTATTTACTTTAATGTATGTCAGAAAGGTGGTGCGCTTGGAAAGAGGTTGCCTCAAAACAGGAACTGTTTTCTTGTTTCAGTTTTTGTATTTTTAGTGTTCTGACAGATCTCTGCCTTTACAGAGAGATGAGTTACTGATCCATGCAGCATCCATGAGTTTTCTTCACTTAGAATAGACAAACTTTTTGTATTGATACAGGAAGTAAACTGAGAGTAGGTTTAGATGAGACATTAGGAAAAAATTCCTTATTGTGAGAGTTGTGAGGCACTGGAATAGATTTCTCAGGGAAGCTGAGGATGCTCTGTTCCTGGTAGTATTCAAGGCCAGGCTGGATGGGACTTTGAGAAACCTGGATTAGTGAAAGGTGTCCCTGTCAACAGCAGGGAAGTTTTAACTAGATTAAGGTCTCTTCCAAGCCAAACCATTCTATAATTCTATGCGTCTGTAATCCTACAATTCTATGCCTTTATACAATGTTTGTCTTTAAACAGTTTAACAGTCATTCACCAACTTTTTTTTATTACTTAATTGCTAATAATTGCTAGTTAGTTCATTGCTAATATACTAGCATCCAGTAAACTGAAAGTCCTACAGAGAAGAAGAGGCACTCTTTTATTGTTCACATCTTCAGGTAAGCACAATGGCAGAACCCCTGAGAGACACAGAAACTGCGAACATATCCATCCTAAATCAAGTGACCAAGGTCTGCCATGACTTTCCTTTCATTAAGAATCATTTTAGAAATCCTGAACAATGTGGAGCAAGCACATTCTTATTATTCTGAAATTTTGCAATGCTTTTTTTCCTGATGTAGCACGTTCAAGTTTTATTACTTCCTGGCTCAAAAAAAAATCAGAACATAATAATGTAAGCACTCAGAAACCCCAAAGGATACAAATGTCATTTTGCTCCTAGCTTTCTAGATTGGGAGAACAATTTACTTTTTGCTTATTATGCAGGAAAACCTGTCTCCCCCAACTCTGCCCCAGCACAATTTGTACTTGCAAACAATCTCAGCTATGTGTTTCTCCCTAAAGTTGCCACTTATGAGAAATATACTCACCAAAATAATTATTTTCAAGTCTTTTTTTATAATTTTAGTCTACGGCAAATGTGTTGTTTCTGAGATTGTGTGACATCCTGTCATGAGACAGGACACATCCCATGGGCTATGTCTTGTTTTAGGACAATTTAAAAAGGTGGACACTCTGATATGAGTTACCTGTCCTCAGTTCCATCTACTGCTTTTCACCAATAAGGGACACATTTGATTAGATAGAAATGAAAAACAGGAGTTTACTAACAAGAGAAACAGCAACAGGAAAAAAACCCCACAAATAAACAGTAAATAATCACTAGATAGAAAACTGCAAAATTTCACCAATGCCAGGGGAACAAAGATAAACCCAAAATTGCAAGGTACTTCCCCCTTTCTGAGATGGCCCCCTCGACCATGTATAGAAAAAGGGAAGATGGTGCTAGACACTTTCCCAGATGGAGCCTGCCACAGGTGACTTTGTGGCTGGAAAGACAAAGGGAAAATGAGTCAGGTCTCTACCCCACCATGGCACTCCCTGGTTGGCCACATGGTCTGGGAGTTGAAAGTGGTGGAAAAAAAAAGATGGCAGAAAAGAAGAACCTTCCAGGGGAAGCAGGAGCTTATGGAGCAGTTCCAGGGGCAGACAAAGACCTGCCAGCACTGCAAGTACCTGACCCTTCCTCCCGTCACCCGTGGGACTCCATCAGTGTTGGTGCTGCTGTCGGGGGCTTGGGGACAACTAGGCTGTCGGCACCAGCATGGGGTGACATAAACTCAGAGACTGTCTCAACCTTTGCTGCTGATAGAGTCTGCAAATTTACTCAGAAAACAGTTTCTAATTAATTGTGAAATGTAGTTTTTCTGAGTTGCTACAGTTGCAGGTCCAGAAACCTTCCCAAATGAGAGCTTCCAGGCATAAGAGGAAGGGCCTTGGGTGCCCCAACATTTTAAAGCGAGCAGCACCTCTTTTCTGCTCCACAATTTTGGTTCCAACTGCACTCGCTCTTGAAGAGACACTAACAATTTTGGGACACAGAGAGATATGGAATATAGTGACATTTTGTGTTATCCACAACAGCTATTTAGTCACAATATTTGAGTGTTACAATGTGTCTCAGTTTGAAAGACAGGTGTCTGCTAAGGAAGGCAGGACCCTCTCTAGTAATGGGAAATGTAAATCTCCTCACTCCGAATTATAATAATTTTGAAATTAAAGGGACTCTCAGGCGAAGATACAGGAATAGGAATAACAGTTCTTTACTAGTACGTATAATAAAGCGACATGGGGAGCACGCGGAAATGGCAGCTTGGCCGGGATGGGAAGGGCTGGGAGAGAGGCTTTGCTTCACAAACCCCTCTGGGCATCGATCCCGGTGTCCCAGCAGGACTTACAGAAACAGCAACCTGGGCTGAGAGGAACGAGCAGAAATCCCGGGTGGTCGATGAGATGTGTCAGAAGCTCCGGAGCTGTGGCTGGAACCGTGGGACGTCTCATCAGGCAGGGGGTGCGGGGCTGCAGCACCGTGAGAGCTCGGAGCAGCGCCGAAAAGGCAGCGGGAGCAGGACAGCAGCAGCCCAGCTCCCAGCAGGCCAGAGAGGAGTGACCCCAAGGTCCCAGGCACTCGAGCAAATAAGGACAGGTCTCCCGTTCAGTAAGGTAGGTACCAATAAAGTCTCAGTCCAACACCTGCTCTTACTAGCAAATGCTCACCCACAGAAAAGATGAGGCAGTACAAGACTGGATTCCAGCAGTGACTGTCAATACTCTTTGCAGTAAAGCAACAGCTTGCCCATCCTCTTCTAAAACCCAGAGTAAGAGCCCCAGCAGCTCCCCAGCCCCCATCTCTTTTGCCTGCTCAAATTTCCAGGTATCCCCTCCCACTCTACCCTGAGCTTGGCCGCTCTTTTGTCTTTCTTATGTACCCATAAGTACTCAATAGTTATTTTCCTAGGAATTTATGGAAAAAAATTCCTTAAGTACATCTTGGGGGTTGTGTGTCCTTCTTTTGTACCTTCTCAGCTACTGGAATTTTCCCCATTAGCTGAGGGGAAACTTGACGGCTGGTACTTCTTGGGTGCTTAAGAAAGTCGGTTGGGCCCGGGGTGCAGATGGAAGGGAGTGGGCTTCTTTTGTCCTTCAGCAGGAGAGCGGGACAGACACTCTCAGAGCTATTTCTGATGGGGGGAAGAGGATTTTGCCATCATCCAGACAGAGTCTCTTCTCCATCTGTGTCCCTCGCAACCCCTGTCCTGCCTGACATGCTGCAGCACCAGCTGCCACCGTGGAGCTGCTGATCCATCCCATCCACCAGCCTGAGATTCCCGCCCATCCCTGCTGTTCCAGCAAGGTGTTTTCCTCAGAGCCCTGCAGGAGCACCGGGACTGACTGCCCACAGTGGGGTTTGTGAGGCACTGCCTTGCTTCCATCTTTCCTGCCTTGGCCAAGAGGCTGCCACAGGGTCCCTGTTTCTGCTCTGTTGTTAATACTGCAGTTATTGTCCTTTGTTTGCCTTATTATACATATTAGTAAAGAACTGTTATTCCTATTCCCATATCTCTGCCTGAGAGCCCCTTGTTTTCAAAATATAATAATTCAGAGAGAAACGGGGAGGCTTACATTTTCTTTTTCACTTCAAGGGAGGTTCCTGCCTTCCTTGACAGATACCTATCTTACAAACCAAGACAGCACAAAAGAAAGAAACCAATGCCCAACACAATATAAGAAGGAATTGGTATCACTTATCTGATACATGAAGATTTTTAGCTTTTTTATATATTTGCAGCTTTTTAGTTTGTTAATATATATAGCTGTATAGTTTCTAGCACCTTCTTACAATTTAGAACAGTCGTTACCCTTTCTCATATAGGATATATTGTTATATCCTTAAAATATATCCTTAAGGATATATTGTTATATCGTTAAAATTCTGTTTGATCTTATTTTCAAGGAAACTAATTTCTAACAAGGATATCCTGTTTTGTATCAGCACCAAAATAATAAGAACCTTCACAGACATAACAAAATATAGGGCTAAGAACCCTTGGAGGGGCTCCAATGGGGCAGATCCAAGGATGGGTTACAAGGGCAACTGTTCTATTGAACATACAAATGCTAATTAGTTAAACTTCAAAAAATTGTGAAATTTTGATGCTGGGCATGCACATAAGTATAATATGTGCACCTGAAAGCTTTCATTAAAAGACTGCTCTTTATACTATCCATTTTAATATTGTTTGGAAAGCTTTTCTTCCCATTTTAGGCAAAGGATCTGCAAAGAGCAGAGAGAACACTGAGTATCCACTGTGTCTGAAGTAATGTGTCTCTGCACAGAAGAGTTCCATGGTTTAACCAAGCCATCAACCAAGCTCCAGGCAGCCACTTGCTCACTGCCCCACCGGCAGGATCTGGGAGAGAATCAGAAGGGTAAAAGCAGATGGGTTAAGGTACAGATAGTTTAATAGGGAAAGCAAAAGACTCACAAAAAAGTGGGGCTTTTGCTGAGTGAATTAAGTGAATTAAGGAATCAATTCACTGCTTCCCATGGGCAGGCAGGAGTTCAGCCATCTGCAGGAGAGCAGGGCCCCATCACACATAACGGTGACTTGTGACTCCATCACTCTAAATGTCTCCCCTTCCTCTTTCTTCCCCCACTTTATATAATGAGTGTGATGTCACATGTTCTACAATATCCCTCTGGTCAGTTGGGGTCACCTGTCCTGGCTGTGTCTCCTCCCAACTTCCCAGGTACTCCCATCTCCCCTGCCAGCGTGGCAGTACAAAGAGCAAAAAAGGCCTCGGCTCTGTGCAAGTTCTGCTCAGCAGTAACAAAAACATTTCTATATGATGAACTCTGTGTTCAGCACAAATCCAAAACACAGCCCCACACCAGCCACTGCAAAGAAAATTAACTCTACCCCAGCCAAAATCAGCACAGAGAGAAAGGGTTCTACCTTGTGACATGATGACCCGTGACATGGAGGTGGCGAGGCGTTTCATACTTTGAAGTGTTCCAACCTCCATTATATAAAACTCTTTTTAACATGAAAAATTTCTTTATTAATGAAAGAATTGAGGGAGGCCAAATGTATGTATTATTTATAGGAGTTGTAAGTGTAGTACTTGTATTGTATGAACCATATGTTTTTAACCACACTGGGTAAAGAAGCAGGTTCTCTGAGGCTGTGCAATCCTCATTTCTCCGCAGTGTCTATATTTTGACCTGCAGTGTGCCACAGGCACTGAGCCTCCTTGTCCTTATTGGAGTATGCTTTCTGCTGCTCTGAGCCAAGATGTAAATCACTGTACATTCATGGCACCTGACTGTTATTAACTATTAATTTTTGGGACTTTGGGTTGCCTCTCTTCACTGCTAAATGGTAGCCTTGAAAGTAATAGCAGTGTTTCTGATAGTCCCTCAACCTGCACACTCCTAAAGGCTGATCCAGGTCACAGCTAAGCCTCAATTAATTGTTTGCTGTGGCATTACAGTGATTTCCACTTCAAATAAATATCATTTTAACAATAGTTTTATAAATGTGGGAAGGAATGGACTTAAATTTATGTGCTAGGCGTCACTGAAGGACTTAATCTTGCACTCAGAAAATTCTGAGTGGGGCTTTTGTTCACTCTAGTATTGCAAGAACAAGTAGGCGGGAACCAGAAGCGGAGACACCTGGACCACTTGTATCCTTCCTCTGTGCTCAGATCATTCCAGCCTCTTTGGAATCACACAGCATTGTCATCATCTGGTGAAATGGACATTAAGAACTTATTTCTCAAAGTCATGCAGGAGGAAACAGATGACAGTTATGAGAACAATCCTTAATGTGATTAATATGAGCTTCCTTAATATGATTAATAAGCATTATATTTTCCTTTTGCATTTTTATTTTTAAATTCTGAATAATTTAAAGTCAACTGCTTGGAATAGCATAGCAAATCACTGTTGGTTATGACTTTGTTCTTATTTCACATTTGCCTTTTTCTTATAAACTATCTGTAAGAAGACAAAATAATTTCATCCAGGGACTTCTAAAACTTATGTCATTTTTGTAGATTTTTTTAAGTCTTTGTAAAAGTAAATCTGATATTTAACCCAAGCAATGTTCATGAATATGCAAGCATAACTGAAAAAAACAGACATAACAAAGAAAAAAGGCGAAGATGGAAGTAATTTACTAATGCACCCATATATGTTTGGTTGATTAAGAAATCATTGATCAGAGAGTGACAGCACTTCTGTGTTACCTGTGCTTTAACATCTTTAATAGGACAAATAAAACTTTCAGTGAAATTCTGGCCAATATTCACACATTAAAAAAACCCAAACTGAACACCACCACTCTGCCCCAACCCTGCCCCACTCCCCCTGCCCAAAAATAGTAATCCCTACTTAAACTCGGTAGCAACTTTGTGATACAGTGGTGGTTGATGAAGTGGTGGTGATGACAAACACATTATGACATGCCAGTGGTACAAACAGCCAAAGATGTTTTTTGCCTTCCCCCAGCCAATTGCTTTTTCTTGTGCTTCTGCATTGTACAATACAGACAGCAAGACCAATGTCTCCTGCTTCTTTCTAGATACTGCTTTGCAGAGCAGCAGTTTCTCCTCTGGGAAGTCCTTTCTTCCGCAAGAAATTCTTGTTTTCATCCTCGTCACTTTCCAAATTTTTTAATCTGCCACTGTTGTGTTTTGTTTTTTTCTTCTGTCCTCCACATTGCAGTGTCTCTGGATGCCTATTAGTGCTCTGGGCTTAGGAGACATCATGCCCCAAAGTGTCAGAAATGAGACGTGTACAGCATATGAATATCATTAAGGGTAAAGCACAAACAAATTCTCTCCAGGAGTTCCATGTCTGTGCTATAAACACCACCACAGTATAGTAATTCTTGTACTACATAACTCAGGAAGTTCATCTATATTTCTGTTACCTGTGTTCCCCTTAGCAATTAATATGTTTATTACCTGCTGCATTGCTTATAGATGTTATATTTCTTGCTGAGTTTCGCTTATAGTGATCTTCTGTGACTATATTACAACCACTGAAGGTGATCATTCTTGCCTGTTTCTCCTTTTTACCTCAAAATGTTTCTGTCTTTGGGGCTTTTTTTATTTATGTTCAGAGTAGAAAAAAATATGGATGCATCTTAATTTATTTCATGTACCATTGTTTTTAACCATACACTTTTGTTAAATATACTATTCTTTTTACAGAGATACAAAATGATTGGTACAAGCGCATGGAAAAAAAATTCTGGTTTTCCTAAGAATTCCAGACTTTATCTTATGTCACTAATGACGTAGTAATAGCAGCAACAATGATGATTAAAATTAAATAAACCATTATAAATAAAATTCGCCATTATGACCACTAAGGGAAGTCTCCAATCCATAACTGATGCAGCAAAATCTGAGTTGCAAAAATCTGAAAGGAAAGCAATGAGATGTTTTATCTGTTGCCATAAGTTTTGGTCAGGAGTACAGGACATTGCTTTATTAGTTTTTATGTTCAAAATGCTTAAGAGATAAAGAGAGGTTATCACACTGAGAAGATCTTGAATATTAGCAGGCTTTTAATGGTAGGCAAACTGGTTAATGAATGATGTTGCTGGTTGTATTTGCTCATAGGACAAAACTTAAACTTATTTAAAATCCCATTAAAATCATAATTCTCTATTTTCTTAGCATAATTTAGGAAGAAAAGGATCTCTAAGGTCATTCATGTCTGCTTCCTGCTCTTAGAAGAGGTAGCATTAATGGTCAGGTTGTTCATGGCTTAGCCCACTCAGATGGTGAAAATCCCACCTGACAGATGTTCCACGACCACCCTTTTCACCTTTGGAGTTGTGGAGTTTTGTGTGAGTTTTTCTATTATTTATATGACTTCGATCTCCCTTTCCTTGTTTTTGATGGAATAAACCTTTTTGAAAGCCAGACTGACACTTGACATTTTTCCATCTTTACTGCTGTCTTCTCACTGTATGAGGACAGCGGTGAGCAGCAGCTGCACCCCCAGCCCAGCAAAGGACTTGTGTCTCATACAGTACAAGAACTTGTGCAATCACGTGCCACAGACTGCAGACAGAACACTGATGGGGAAACTACTGCAGAGACACATCATTTCTGTATCTACCTGTGCATAACAGTATTGAAAAAGAAGGTTTGACTGCTCTAACTGTAAGAATTTCAGATGCAATACATAAAGTTCTACAGATCGTCTTATTTTGAATAAGTTTAAGAATAAAGTTCACCTCTGGATTTTCTTTGTGTACCAAAAACCCTCTCTCAGAAAATCTTTTGAGATTGTGTGGAGTCAGAGCTATTTGTGTATATTGCAGAGAGAGATACTTATAAGTTCTGCAATGATGCTCTACAGATTGGCTCTTTCAACGAGCTGTATTCCTCCAGTCCAGCACATGAATAACTGTACTTTATCAGATTTTGGGTCTCTAGAGTAATTCCTGCAAGGGTAGAACAGAGCTACCAAGTGAAGACAGTTTCTTGTAAGTGAAAGACATAGTTTTCATTTAACTTCAACATAAATAAATAATCTTCAACATAAAAAAAACCCCAAACCAAACACATACACCGTCTGATGCTTATTTCAATTCTATTGTAAAAGCACTGCAATATCCAAGAGCTACATATACTTTTAAATAAGTTTGCAACTTTAAGTCATATTTTGTCTATATTTTCACTTTAAAAAAATATGAGTGTAATTTGTAATTCATCAATCCAGTGAAGATGGATTTCATCAATCCAGTGAAGGTGATGAAAGGGATAGACAGTAAGAACAACATGGCATTTAAAATAAAAGAGCTATCCTGTGAGTTAGAGGGGGTGAATAAACATAAGAACGGAGAAATGGAAAGGTCCAAGACCTTGGCTAATGTAAATTGGTGCTGATACCAAAAGAAATGGTGCCACTTGACACCATGTAGAGTCCAGTGTCACAGAAGAGTATGAAACAAAAGGCATAAGCAATTGCTTTTGAAAAGTAATTTGTAAACTCAAATCATGGAGATAGGCAAAGCGAATCTCTATGGCTTAAAAGGGTGACATATTTCTGGTAATGTTTCTTCTTTGTGGGGATTTACAGAAAGGATACAGAAACTAAACATAGCCCTTAAGAAAAGAAACAGAAGATTTAGAATTTAAACTGGTGACTCTGAACTCAGCTTCTGGGGATATTAAAAAAAGACTTTGCAAGCCAGTCAGTGTTTGCTAATTTTGTCTGTCAGATCTGGTGGATCGTATTGGATAAGATAAAAAGAAAAGACAAAAGGAATAAAAGGGAATGGTTATAGATAACAAGTTTCCAGAAGTCTGGGCAGCCTATAATGAAGAAAAACTCTGTTACAATGTTGATTCCAGCTAACAAACATTCTCTGTCACATCCAGATCCTCTTTGTGTCTTTCTTTTCTCTGCTGCTTCCCTCTCTGTGCTGGAAATTGCTGCCTCCCTGTAGTGGTTTAAAAATAGCCAATTTGAAATTTCCCGGCCAACACACTAAAGAATGTTGTGGGTTTAGAGCTAGCTAAACTCACTAGTACACTTATTTTCTGTTGTGAGATATGATTTTAGAAGAAAGGAAAAAACAGGCTCAAACTTAGACTATAAGGAAAGTTTATTAACAAAACTAAAAAAAAAAGACCAAAATGAAAAGGAAAAAATTAAAATGAAACTTTTAGAACACTTTTCCTCTTGCCCACCTCTCTCTTCCCTACTTGACAACATAGAACAAGATCTGGGATTTTTAAATCAGTTATCACTTCTACAATAATTCTTCAATTCGCATAGGGCAAGGCATTTTCCTTTTCAACACCTTGGAGATATG